>VXCM01002572.1:0-18519 GCA_014773175.1 Lucifuga dentata
TCTATAATATAGGAGAAACAACACATCCGATTCCCTGCTCATATCTAAGTCCCTGTTTGTACAAAATTGGAGCATACAACAGGATTCACTAAAAACATTGAAAGCTAAATTCTTCCTTTAAACCCCCCGGAGTAAAGTCAAATAGAAGATCCAGCGACATTCTGTCCTCAACAATATGTTCTCCACACATCCCGCTCTCCTTGGTGTTCTGACACACTGGATAACAATCAACTACAAGTCTGATGTTGTGTGTTTTGCCTCCATGAAATCTCTGGCTACTGCAGATTTTTCATCCCCTCTTCGGATGGCACTGAGGTGCTCAATGATACGTGTTTTTACAGCTCTTGAGGTTTTGCCAACATACTGCAGGCCACAGGTACACCTCAATAGATAGATCACATTTTTAGAATTACAGGTGGCAGAATGTCTCATCTTATTTTCCCTCTGTGTGACCGAGCTAGTAAAAGTGTCCGTATGCTCTGTGTGGGGACAAACTGTACATTTGCAACATGGAAAGAGACATTTTCAAATTGTCCATGCGGCCTGTCTTAGACTGGAGAGTATGAGAGTCACCTTTCACAATATAGTCTCTAATGTTCTGTGCTCTTAATGTGAAAAAGGAGGGAGCTCTTTAAAAAACTGTTCCCCACCAAGTCTGCACTGAGAACATGCCAGCGTCTCTCAATAATCCCTCTTATCTCCCTGCTGACAGGGGTGTGTGTGGTGGTGCACATCACTGAAGGTTTCTTTTTTCTGTCCTTGTAGCCTATCTTTGTTTTTATTTGACTCCATCAGAGATGTTTTCTGCAGGTTTTCCTCCTCTAGTCACTGTGCTGGATATCCTCTATCACAGAACTTTTGATACATGATTCTAGATTCTACTTCAAAATCTGCTGGGTCAGAGCAAATCCTTTTCAACCTAAGGAACTGGGAATAGGGCAAACCCCTCTTTAGGGCAGGAGTATGAACTAAGCTGGCATGTAGAAGACTATTTTTTCAGTTGGTTTCATGCACTGGGTGGTTGTCAATCTGCCAGAATGTATTCTCACCCAAGTGTCCAAAAATGAAATTTCCTTTTGATTAGTCTCCATCTTGAACTTAATTGTTGGAGTCATTCTGTTTAAATAGACTACAAATTTCTCCAAACGATCCACAGACCCACCACAGCAGAAAAATATCATCAATGTATCTTTTCCACAGGAGTATGTGCTCTGTAAAGGGATTGTTATGTCCAATATACATATGCTCCAAGTTTCTCATGGTGATCCCTGCATAATCAAGACTAAATACTGACCCAATTGGAGCACCTTGTAATTGCAGGTATAAATGTTCACCAAGCAGAAAAAAGTTCATATGAAGAATCTTAGACACCATCTCAACAAGGAAATTTGTAGGTGGTTCAAGTTCCTCTCTTAGATTCAAAAAGAATTCAACTGCCTTCAAACACAGATCATGTGGAATACTTCAAGCGTCACTAAATGCATCTCCTTTGTGAGGTCAGTAATGTGAACACTCTTTAAATTATCTATAAAATCACTAGTGTCCTTTAAATAAGAGGGAAAAGTGGTCACAATTCATCTCAGATGTTTGTCCACAAATTGAGAGGGGGGTTCAGTAAGACTATCAATTGATGCCACAGTAGGTTTTCCAGGGGGTTTAGTCAGAGATTTGTGAACTTTCAGTATATCACGGGAGTCACTGGATGATCTTTTGTCATAAATTTCAAATCATCTTGGGTAATATAATTCCTCCAACACCGATTCATAAAGAAACTTGTCAATATCAGCCTTGAACTTCATTCTAGGATCCATATTTTTTTTTTATAGCAACTAGTGTTAGACAATTGATAATTAATCTCTTCCATATAGTCCTGATGGTTCATCATACAGTACATAGGCCCCCACCTTTATCTGAAGGCTTAAAAATTACATTAGGTATAGTAGCCAGTGTTTTCAGAACTCCATGTTCCCTTTTAGCATGATCATGTTTATCCCATTTGTCTAAAGCTTTGTCTATGTCCTTGTCTATCAGTTTTATGAAAGTATCAAAGGCTGGACACTGTACCAAGGGACAAAATTTGCTCTTTACTCTTAAAGGTGCTCCAGATGAAGGATTATAAACTTGGACCTTGTAATTTCTGAACAAATATTTAAGCTTTAATAGATTGATAGAATTTAAACACCTCTACCTTAAGTTTGAAAGGGTTGGTGATGGGAGGAGGGACATATGACAAACCCTTGTTGAGAAGCACTTCTTCACTAAAGGGGGTGATCCGAAAGGTTATATATTAAATTTTCCTTCTGGACCCTCTGCGATGTCGATACATTCCTGGCTGAGGATCCGCAGGACCCTCTCTTCCCTCTGCATGTTTTCTGGATCTTGTCTGGCGCTTTAATGGTAAGGGAGGAAGTCCTGCATCCAAAAAATCCTGATCAGAATCTGTGGGATAATCAGATGTGCTGGAGCTGGGGTTAGGGGAGGATCTTGAAATCTTCTAACCTTCCTTTGCGGTGGCTTGTTATTATCACGATTATCGCGATAATTCATAGTGTCTCCTCCGAACTTACTCATCTTCTTCTTTTGTTGTTGCTGGGGATGTGTGGAGAACATATTGAGGACAGAATGTTGCTGGATTTTCTATTTGAAAACTTTACATCCAGGGTACTTAAATGAAGAATTTAGCTTTCAGTGTTTATTGTGAATCCCGTTGTATGCTCCACTTTTGTACAAACAGGGACTTAGATATGAGCAGGGAATCGGATGTGTTGTTTCTCCTATATTATAGAANTTTTGTACAAACAGGGACTTAGATATGAGCAGGGAATCGGATGTGTTGTTTCTCCTATATTATAGAACTCTGATCTAATTTTCATTATATTGAAAATTTGTTTCATTATTGCTCGTGTGGATAATATTTGCCTTTCTTTTTGTAAATATGCTTTTTTATTGTGGTTGTGTAACATTGAGGGTAACTTGTGGTCATGTGACTAGGCTTTTAGACCAGCTGACCACACTGTGACATATAAAGGGTGCAGCCCTTGCTATTCCTGAGACACTGAAGAAGATGTAAAAATCGACGCGTTTGTCTTCAGGGTTCACCTGGATTTGCACTATACATCTTTTTGCAGGTGTGGTGAGCTTAATAAATGCTTTGAAGGATTTTCTCTTCTGTTTTTTTGAACAATGTGTGAGTCTCCTGCTTGTGGCCTGGTTTATAATTTTATTAGAGATGACTGTTCCAAACTGATTGATTAGGACTCATTAAGGCGCAACAGTGTTTGGACTTTAATACATGTAATTATCACAAACAATACAACAACTGCTGCGCATCCAGACAACATACTGTTCATCGCAGCTTCTGGTGGTAACTGATGAATACTCATGGTTTGATAATGTATGTTATGTTTTATTAAGTTATTACGAATACCAGGAAATATCCATGGCCAAATTTGAGACAAAGATTTCTTCAGCTAATAAAACAAATGGCTGCAGCGTGGAGTCAGCACATTATTTGCTGTCAGCGGCTGACATGTTTTATTACACAGTACAATATCAGCTTGTATGCATTTTCATTTATTTATTTACTTGCACATGGGTAAAATAGTACACAATGAAACAATACTACAATAAATGAATGTAGCTCATCGCGACCTGTGGTGAACATCAGGGATAAGCTGAGTCTTCATCCTGCAGAGAGAAAGCATCTTCTGTTTCACCTTCACATAAAGCATCAGTTTTCACAAAATAATTATTAAATTCAATAGCTTTTTCTGTATATCAGTATACTTTAGTTCATACATACAGGTTCAATTAGTTCAGCTTTCATATTTATAACTTTGTAGATGATCTTCCACATTTGTTGCATGTCATGGTGAAAACTGAAAAACTTATTATCAGTATTATCAAAACTTATTATCATAACTGTCTTTTAGAAGTCCCAAACAAATGTTTCCACTGTAGGGAAACATAAAAGACACCGGGACAACAATGTCCAAGTTTATAAAAGACGTGAAAACACCTGACAGGTCAGTAGCTAGCGTTAAGCTAATGCTAATGAGCCTCAGCCCAGTTATGCTGTCTGTCATTAAATGTGCTGATCTGAATTTTTTTCTTCAGCAATGATAATTTTAGTGACATCCTGGAGATATAAGCAGCAGGTTTGGTTGAAAAGAGATTTATCATTCTGCGTTAACGTTTGTAACAATATCTGAATACTGCCAAAACTTTCACACAGCCAAATGTAGTCTAGTTTTATCCAAGGCACTTGAAAGGTTAATTTATTTAACATAAACAGTGACCAAGTCTTAGGTATTTGTATGCATTGGATCTAAATTTTATTTATTTTATTTAATTCTTCTTTTTTTTTTAGTTCATTTTAGTTTTAGCTTAAAAAGAGCCTCATATTTTTTTATGTATAAGAAATGTTTTTCTAACACTGCATAGCCTGTTCTGCACAGAGAAAGATGGTAATGGAAAAAAATAATCAAGACTTGTTTTTTCCTGCAACGTGCAAAGAAATCACCGTCGTACACAGGAAGCTTCTTTTTGTTGAAATCATGTCAGGAAAGGATTCCAGCTTATACAGTTCCTCATTTTTGCCAACTTTGGACTCTTTGGACTCTGCACGTACAGCATCAGTCAGAAGTAAGTACATCCTGTCTATTAGTAGGACAAACAGAGTTTTTACTTCCTGTAGGTAATGTGTAGGTTGGAGCCATTTGGATCTGTTGAGCCTTTATTGTAGCACATTTAATAGTAACTGAAATTGGGAAAATACTTCACATACTATACTACACATCAGGGCTTTCTAGCTGGCCTTGGCCTACGTCATCGGAGGACCAGTTTGTGGAGAGCAGCCTGCCAGAAATTCATCAGAAGAAGAGGGAAAGTTAGCTAACTGGAGTAAAACTAGCTAGCATGTAACATAGCATTATCTAATGTTTATTTAAACTTTCTTGACATTTAGATTTTTAGATATAGTGCTTTAGATTTTTTGTTTAGATTTTTACTTAGTCCTGTTGTTTTTTAACGCACAACGGCTGAAGGAGGAGAAGAAATGGATTTAGTAGCAGCACTTTTTTTACATTTTGGAACTGAAACACACCGATAATGTACAGCCATGTCGTTAAACTCTTTCTAAAGACAGAAAGGAGGATGGATTTCGTCTTCAGATGATGAGCAGCTTTGGTAAGTTTGATGGATTTTTATGTGGCTGGAATCTGTGGAGAAGCCTGTTGAATCTGATTGTGTTATTTGTGTTTTACAGCATTTTTGCTTACTTGCTGGTCGTATGAGTAAATGTGATGGTTGTTGTGAGTTTGTTTTTATTTCTTTGGTAATGACACTGATTTGGACTATGCCATGTCTGTTTGTGATGCAGCATCCTGTCATAATGTGTAATAATGCTACATCCTATTCATGTCTCTGCAGTGACTAGTGTCTAGTGTGTTGTAACTCGTAAGTGTTGAGCCTCATCTTAAATCACTTTATTACACTCAGTAAAGGTTATTGTCACTGTGAATATGGGCTGGTTACGATGAATGATAACAGCCTATAGCCCTAGTGTCATGCTGAGGTTATTAGAAGGTGGTTTAATTGCAGGAGGATAGCTCTGAAGGCCTAGGTATAAAATACACGGCCCACCACTGCAGAATGAAATTTCCACAGGTAAAAAATACTACCCATTACCACTACCCATGGAAAATAGTTTAAATCATACCTTAGAATGAGATATTTCNTACTACCCATTACCACTACCCATGGAAAATAGTTTAAATCATACCTTAGAATGAGATATTTCCTGTGACTGGTCAAAGACAAAAGAACGGGCCAATGAGAGACGACTTTATAGAACTGCTATTTCACATACCGGTACGGTAACGTTATTTGGTAGTCTTGTTCAACGTCATGTTTTGTGCTTTATCAGCAAGAAGCTTGAGATAAGATACAACACGCAATAAATACTACACGGACTCAGAGGATGACACCCTTTGGCCAGAAAATGAAAAGACAGATCAAGAAGAGGAAGAGGAGTCGAACATACCGGTCATTTGGGATGACGATCTCATCAATGATGAGGGCACACATTACACAGAGCAGGACTGAATGAATTGTTTGGCGATTCAGACAAGGAAGAGGAGTCCAGAAATGCCAGATAATGTTACCATAGTTATGGTAACAGTTACGGTTAGCTGCTGATTACTGTTATCAGTTACGTTAATGTTAATTCCGGTAGTTAGCTATGGTAATCAGCTGCAGTCATGGTCATGTTTACCGCTACCGGTATGTGGATTATTTTCAGAAAATCAGAGGAATGCTATGACAATACCCAGAAAAACAGTAATTTGTGTAGTGATGGGTAATATTCAGCTGTAAAAACCTTGTGATGTGATGTGTTTGGAATCAATAAAGGAATGGGAGTTTGCTGGAAGATGCATGTGCTGCCTTGTCTGTCAGTTAATAACAAATGATCACAACAGAACAATTTGCTAAATAAATAAATTGATGGAACAACATCAGGGGGTCGGCTTATATAGGGGTTTTTATAAAATCTAAATTTGCAGGTTAAAATCAGGGGTTGGCTTATAAAGAGATCGGTTAGTCGAGTATATATGGTGATCCATCCAAATCTAGCAAAATTTAAGGGCCAATCCATATAAATTTTTACATTAATAGATTCCTAATTATAGTATTATGCCAAATTTGATAAATTTATACACTTTGATGGTTATAAAATAAGGATCATCGTGGATAAATATTTGGAGATAGACAGAAATTTTGCACCCACCTCTCCCACAGGTAACCATGGCAAAAGGGGAGAGGGAAGGTGGAACCCGAACCTAATAGCTGCAAAGAATAGGGGGTTGCAAGAGGGGACACTGACTCACAACAGTGTACACCAATAAACATAGTGCAGATGTCAGAAGATCTGCCCAGTCCTAACCTCTGGCCGCTGCACATGGATGAATCTTGTTGTCTTCTGAGACCTCTGGGAGAGAACCGCCTGCCTGTGGTTCTCTCACAGAGGTGTCAGGAGGTGCCTATTTCTCCTACAAGCTTAAATCTGCTGAACGCAATTATGACAACGGCAATCGAGAGCTGCTGGCCGTTAAACTGGCACTTGAAGAGTGGCGACACTGGTTGGAGGGGGCTAAAGTGCCTTTTTTAGTATGGATTGATGGCACAGTGGTTAGCGCTGTTGCCTCACAGCAAGAAGGTCCTGGGTTCGATTCCCCAGCCAGGGCAGGTCCTTTCTGTATGGAGTTTGCATGTTCTCCCCGTGTCCGCGTGGGTTCCCTCCAGGTGCTCCGGCTTCCTCCCACCTCCAAAGACATGCATGTCAGGTGAATTGGGAACTCTAAATTGCCTGTAGGTGTGAATGAGAGTGTGAATGTGTTTGTCTGTCTCTGTGTCAGCCCTGCGATTGACTGGCGATCTGTCCAGGGTGTACCCTGCCTCTCGCCCTATGACTGCTGGGATAGGCTCCAGCTCCTCCCGTGACCCTCAACAGGACAAACGGGTAAAGAAAATGGATGGATGGATGGATGATCATAACAACCTGGAGTACATTCGTATTGCCAAAAGACAACTCTCGGCAGGCTCTCTGGTCTCTGTTTTTCAGTGTCATTTTACCCTCTTTATTGTCCATTCACATGGAACAGGCAATAAATATTATTGAAAGTGGTTGATATTTTCAAAAAGATAAAGGGTTTTCCTCTGAATACCAACAATCTGCATCACATACAGTCAAATATCTTGTCAATCCAACAGTTAGATAATATTTCAGATTAGATCAGGATGCTTCCCCACCTTCGTCACTATGGTGGAGATCTGGACATCTGGTGCCATCTGGTGGACAAACGTCATCAATTCATGCTTGGCTATTGAACATCTGAGCCTCTTCATTCTTTCAAAGGACTCAATCTTTTGCCAGGATTTTAATTCTAAACACATTTGTGTTGTCTTGGCAAAGAACATACTTTAAAATAACCTTTTAATTATGTATTATGTTATAATAATTAGTGCATATCGTGTTGTATAAGGACTCCATTTACAGTCAGTCACTGCTCTTGTGCAGATAGAGAAGAGAAAAAAGCACTGCAATGAATATAAATTAGAAACCAACATGTATATCTTCCTGGCTTGACTTGCTCTTAGTCCTCTGATATCTAGCTGTCATTCCACCCCCTCACATTATCTCCCATTCCCTTTCATTCCTCTTCAGTCCCACTCACTTTGTCTTCTCCCATCTTTCTCTTCCCCAGACTTATGCTGTCACCTCCTCCTCCTCATGTTCCCTCCATCAGCTCCTCTCCATTAAGACTGATTTATTGAAGGGAGCAACCTATTCATCTTTCCATTAGGAAAGTGGGGTGTCAGGATATTTTCAGGCTAGAATCACATCTGCGGCTTAATACTGCTCATTTTACTGTGAGCCTATTCTAAGTGATTTAGTTTGATTTTAACCAACAGAGATGGCCAGTTGTTGACATTTTTTTTATAATCTTTAAGCTTAAAGCCCACAAAAGGAAAAACAATATTCAATAAATGCGTATCACTTTCCAGTAATATCAGAGTCTGCCAACCTTATCTTTTTTTTTGAGGCTGAAATGATGTACAGTGTCCTCCACATAAAATGCACAGTTTAAAAACATTGTTAATTCACTATTTATTATAATTTATATTATGGTTGTTGAAAATCCAGGTTTCTGATTGGCTGGCAGGTTAAAAATGTGTATCAGGACACCTCAATCGTAATGTCTGTCAGCAGTTTTAGGTAAATTTGAGGTATATTAACCTGCAGTGAAGGAAATGCCATCAATTACCAGGACACTTCACCAGGACACTTCCTCTGGTATTATCACTTTTACTGTTTTGCTGTCATCTAATATTATATTGGTTGTACTGTGTTCCTTGCTTGAAGCAATCTCTGGTGAAATTATATGTATCATATTAGAAATTATATGTATCATATATGTATCATATCAATCTCTAGTGAAATTATATGTATCATTGTATCATCCAGCCTCCTTCAGCATTATAATCATCCTATTAAAGATGCCTTACTTTGAAAAGCATCAAGCAGAAAAACAAAGTGTCAGACAGAAACTACTTGTTATCTTGTTGGAGTGGGTGGGATGTTGGAGCGGGAGTGGGATGAAATCATCTGAAGTGTTGCCGGTATTGTACTTAAACCGACCACTAGAGGGCAGTGCTGTCATTCAGCTAATGCAGAGATGTTCTGCTGTTTCTGAAGTACAGAAAAGGCTCACTGTCTGCACTCTGTACCATCATGTACGTATTTCTATCTCCTTCACCATCTTGTATTCACATAAGGTGAACCACTGTGTGTGTGTGTTTGTGTGTGTGTGTGTGTGTCAGTATTGGTTTGCCTTGTCAGTACTTCTCATAGGCACAAAAGCATCACATCTACTGCAATTAATCATTTACATATGTCATAATGCCCCCCCACCTCATCGTGGTGACGTCAGAATCCAACAGGCTTTCCTCTGATTTGGCCTCTCAACAGTATTCCTAATGTTTTTTGAGCTGACATAGATAGTCTTAAGCTCATTTCACTGCATTCCTATTGGTTGGTTAGTAGACATAGGCCTAGCAGCATCCTAGATTTCTGACTTTGTCAGTCATTTGTCGCATCTTTGGTCACAAGATGTTACAACGACCATCTTTGTACCTCTCTCGGTGCGATGTAAGACCACCATTTTGGAGCCACAACCAAAGATATCACTACAATTCTTTCACGTTGGTCAACTTTCGTCTGGGACAGCCCAAAATCGCACAGTGTATACCAGGCATTAGGCTACATGACATAGATACAGTCTCAGGATATATGACATAGATACAGTCTTAGGATACATGACATAGATACAGTAAAGTAAAAGTAAACTTTATTGTCCTCGAGAGGCAATTTGTTATGCAACAGCAGCATATGCAAGACAATACACAGAAGAAAACAAAACAACCAAAAACAACAAAAAACAATCAGACAGAACACTACAGTGATTCATTAATAAAGCCAGCGGCTGCTGGAGTGCTTGTATTGGTTAGTCCTGCACTGAGGCAATCTGTATCTTCGACCAGACGGAAGCAGCTGAAACTCCATGTAAAGGGTGACTCGGGTCAGAGAAGACTAGTTGGGCTGTCCTAGTTGCTCTAGTCACGTGGAGCTGAGAGAGGTTAGTAAGATCAGTGCCAACTAACTTACTACATATCTTAACAATATTCCCCAGTTTACAGCTGTTCTTTAAGTTCAGGCTCCCGTACCATCAGATCAGACAGAAAGTTAAAACAGATTCAATGAAACAAGAGTAAAACATTTTCATAAAAGTCATGTCCACATTAAAATTGTGCAGTGTTTCCCTTAAAAAATACAAATGCTGGAGAGCTTTCCCTCTAACAGCATCAGTGTTGGCCTCAAAAGATAATTTGTCATCACATACAGTGCCCAAGTCCTTGTATTGTGAGACGATTCTACAAGCTGACCTTTGATGACCGCAGGAAGGATGGGCAAGGGGTTTTTACGGAAGTCAATGGACATCTCTTTANCTGACCTTTGATGACCGCAGGAAGGATGGGCAAGGGGTTTTTACGGAAGTCAATGGACATCTCTTTAGTTTTAAGTAGATTGATGTTTAAAAAAGACTGATCACACCACTGACTAAACATAGCAACCACTGGACTGTGGCTGTTATTAGAAGTGCCAAGAAGCGACACTATGACAGAATCATCAGCAAATTTGATAACATACCACCCCTCATAATGACTCTGACAATCATTGGTATATAAAGAAAATAAAAGAGGGGACAGAACACAACCCTGTGGAGAACCAGTGGAGGACACCAATTTGCTGAACGAGATGCCATTAACTGTGACTGTCTGTGATCTATTAGTTAAAAAATCAACAAGCCAGCACACTGTACTAAAATCCATTTTAAAATCGTCTTTGGCTAAAAGATGAGGTTGAATACAGTTAAAAGCAGAGGGAAAATCAATAAAAAGCAGTTGAGTATGATTCTTAGATTCCTCCAGGTGCCTCAGGACCAGGTTTAGCAGAGTGCAGGTGGTATCTTCCACTCCTCTACCTGTCCTGTAGGCAAACTGGAGGGGATCAAGAGCAGCCTGCACCATGGTTAAAATCTCTTTCTTCACCAGCTTCTCAAAGGACTTCATCACAAGTGAAGTGAGTGCCACTGGTCTATAATCATTAAGAAACATGGGAGAAGACTTCTTTGCCACTGGAACCACAACTGAATGCTTCCAGAGATGAGGAACTTTGGAAAGCTGGAGTGACTTGAAGAAAAAAACAGAAAATGTCTGAGAGCTGCTCAGTACAGTTCCTGAGCAGTCTACCTCCAATAGATCAGGGCCAGGGGTCTTCTTCTCCTTAATACGACTAAGAACATTAAAAACCTCATCTGTATTAACCTGAATCACAACATTGTCATCTAAACTTCCTGTCAAGTCTCTGTAAGCTGAGAGTTCAGATGAAAAATCAAGAGTGTCAAAACGTGTATAGAATCAATTAAAATCATCAGCTAATTCACTGCTGGATTTGCCTGAGAGTGAAATATGTCTCCTCTTATGTTGTATTCCAATCATGCTTTTGACTCCTTCCCAGGCTGGACGTGACATGTTAGCACTAAGCATAAATTCCACTTTGGTCTTATAATGAATTTTAGCCAGCTTTATCAGTTTCTTCACCTCTTTTTGGACTTCCCTACACCAAATTGAGTCCTCTTACTTAAAATAAGTATTCCTTAGTTTAATGACTTGTTTAATAGAATTAGTAATCCATGGTTTATTGTTGGAAAATACAACACAGGATTTCTGGGGAATGACTAAATCCTCACAAAACTTGATGTAAACAGACACTGTGTCAGTAAACTCATCCAAATCTGTACAAGCATTTTTTAAACATACCCCAATCGGTGCAGTCAAAACAGCCTTTCAGACTTAAGACTGAGTCCTCAGACCACACAAGAACCAGTTTCTTCATAGTCTTAACCCTTTTTAAAACAGATTTATATGTGGAAGCCAGGTCAACAGCATCATGGTCTGAAATGCCCAGAGGGACTCATAAAAATGACTTGTATGCCCCATTGATAGTCCTGAAGCAAAGATCCAGACATTTCCTGTGTCTGGGAGAGAAAGTCATGTATAGATAAAAATGGCTGAGTGACTTCTATGAAATAGACACATTCTTAGGATACATGACATAGATAGAGTCTTAGGATACATGACATAGACATTCTTAGGATACATGACATAGAAACAGTCTTTGTATACATGACATAGATAGAGTCTTAGGCTACATGACATAGACAGTCTTAGGATACATGACATAGACATTCTTAGGATACATGACATAGAAACAGTCTTTGTATACATGACATAGATAGAGTCTTAGGCTACATGACATAGACATTCTTAGGATACATCACATAGAAACAGTCTTTGTATACATGACATAGATAGAGTCTTAGGCTACATGACATAGACAGTCTTAGGATACATGACATACTATACAATCTTAGGATGCATGATACAGTTACAGTCTTAGGATACAAGATATAGGTATATTCTTAGGATAAATGACAAAGACACACTCAGTGTTAGGATACTTGACATAGACACAGTCTTAGGATACATGACATAGGTACAGTTTTGGGATACATGACATAGACAGTCTTAGCATACATGGCATAGGCACAGTCTTAGGAAACATGACAGATATGGTCTTAGGATACATGACAGACAGTCTTAGGATACATGACAGACACAGTCTTAGCATACATGACATGGACACAGTCTTAGCACACGACATAGGTACAGTCTTAGGATCCATGACATAGACACAGTCTTAGGATGCAAGCAATTAGTACAGTGGTAGGATACATGACATAGACAAAGTCTTAGGATACATGACATAGACATAGTCTTAGGATACATGACGTAGGTACACTCTTAGGATACATGATATAGACACAGTGTTAGCACACATGACATAGGTACAGTCTTAGGATACATGACATAGACACAGTCTTAGGATGCAAGCAGTTAGTACAGTGGTAGGATACATGACATAGACAAAGTCTTAGGATACATGACATAGACATAGTCTTAGGATACATGACGTAGGTACACTCTTAGGATACATGATATAGACACAGTGTTAGCACACATGACATAGGTACAGTCTTAGGATACATGACATAGACACAGTCTTAGGATGCAAGCAGTTAGTACAGTGGTAGGATACATGACATAGACAAAGTCTTAGGATACATGACATAGACATAGTCTTAGGATACATGACATAAGTACACTCTTAGGATACATGACATAGACACAGTGTTAGGAGACATGACATAGGTACAGTTTTAGGATTCATGACAGACAGAATTACGATATATGACATAGGTACAGTTGTAGGATACATGACATAGACACAGTCTTAGGATACATGATATAGACACAGTTTTGGGATACATGACATAGACAGTCTTATGATACAGGGCATAGTCTTAGGATGAATGACATAGACACAGTCTTAGGATAAATGGCATAGATACAGTATTAGGATAAATGACAGACGCAGTCTTAGGATACATGACATAGACACAGTGGTAGGAAACATGACATAGAGACAGAATACATGACATAGACACAGTCTTAGGATACATGATATAGACACAGTTTTGGGATACATGACATAGACAGTCTTATGATACAGGGCATAGTCTTAGGATGAATGACATAGACACAGTCTTAGGATAAATGGCATAGATACAGTATTAGGATAAATGACAGACGCAGTCTTAGGATACATGACATAGACACAGTGGTAGGAAACATGACATAGAGACAGAATACATGACATAGACACAGTCTTAGGATAAATGACATAGATACAGTCTTAGGATAAATGACAGATACAGTCTTAGGATACATGACATAGACAGTCTAAGGATACATGACAGTCTTACGATACATGACATAGATACAGTGTTAGGAGACATGACATAGGTACAGTTTTAGTATTCATGACAGACACAGAATTATGATATATGACATAGGTACAGTTGTAGGATACATGACATAGACACAGTCTTAGGATACATGACATAGACACAGTCTTAGGATACATGATATAGACACAGTTTTGGGATACATGACATAGACAGTCTTATGATACAGGGCATAGTCTTAGGATGCATGACATAGACACAGTGGTAGAAAACATGACATAGAGACAGAGTACATGACATAGACAGTCTTAGGATAAATGACATAGATACAGTCTTAGGATAAATGACAGATACAGTCTTAGGATACATGACAGACACAGTCTAAGGATACATGACATAGACACAGTGGTAGGAAACATGACATAGAGACAGAATATATGACATAGATACAGTCTTAGGATAAATGACAGATACAGTCTTAGGATACATGACATAGACAGTCTAAGGATACATGACAGTCTTACGATACATGACATAGATACAGTGTTAGGAGACATGACATAGGTACAGTTTTAGGATTCATGACAGACAGAATTATGATGTATGACATAGGTACAGTTGTAGGATACATAACATAGACACAGTCTTAGGATACATGACATAGACACAGTCTTAGGATACATGATATAGACACAGTGGTAGGAAACATGACATAGAGACAGAATATATGACATAGATACAGTCTTAGGATAAATGACAGATACAGTCTTAGGATACATGACATAGACAGTCTAAGGATACATGACAGTCTTACGATACATGACATAGATACAGTGTTAGGAGACATGACATAGGTACAGTTTTAGGATTCATGACAGACAGAATTATGATGTATGACATAGGTACAGTTGTAGGATACATAACATAGACACAGTCTTAGGATACATGACATAGACACAGTCTTAGGATACATGATATAGACACAGTGGTAGGAAACATGACATAGAGACAGAATATATGACATAGATACAGTCTTAGGATAAATGACAGATACAGTCTTAGGATACATGACATAGACAGTCTAAGGATACATGACAGTCTTACGATACATGACATAGATACAGTGTTAGGAGACATGACATAGGTACAGTTTTAGGATTCATGACAGACACAGTTATGATGTATGACATAGGTACAGTTGTAGGATACATAACATAGACACAGTCTTAGGATACATGACATAGACACAGTCTTAGGATACATGATATAGACACAGTGGTAGGAAACATGACATAGAGACAGAATATATGACATAGATACAGTCTTAGGATAAATGACAGATACAGTCTTAGGATACATGACATAGACAGTCTAAGGATACATGACAGTCTTACAATACATGACATAGATACAGTGTTAGGAGACATGACATAGGTACAGTTTTAGGATTCATGACAGACACAGAATTATGATATATGACATAGGTACAGTTGTAGGATACATGACATAGACACAGTCTTAGGATACATGACATAGACACAGTCTTAGGATACATGATATAGACACAGTTTTGGGATACATGACATAGACAGTCTTATGATACAGGGCATAGTCTTAGGATGCATGACATAGACACAGTAGAAAACATGACATAGAGACTTAGAGTACATGACATAGACATTCTTAGGATAAATGACATAGATACAGTATTAGGATAAATGACATAGACGCAGTCTTAGGATACATGGCATAGACACAGTGGTAGGAAACATGACATAGAGACTTAGAATACATGACATAGACACAGTCTTAGGATAAATGACATAGATACAGTCTTAGGATAAATGACAGATACAGTCTTAGGATACATGACAGACAGTCTAAGGATACATGACAGTCTTACGATACATGACATAGATACAGTGTTAGGATACATGACTTAGGTACAGTTTTAGGATACATCTTAGGATACATGACATAGATACAGTCTTAGGATACATGACATAGACGCAGTCTAAGGATAAACAACATATATACAGTCTTAGGCTACATGACATAGACAGTCTTAGGATACAGGACATAATATAGTCTCGGGATAAATGACATACTATACAAGCTTAGGATGCATGATATAGTTACAGTCTTAGGATACAAGACATAGGTATATTCTTAGGATACATGACAAAGACACAGTCAGTGTTAGGATACTTAACATAGACAGTCTTAGGATACATGACATAGGTAAACTCTTAGCATACATGACATAGACAGTCTTACATGACAGGTAAAGTCTTAGGACACATATCTTAGACACAATATTAGGATACATGACATAGATACAGTCTTAGCATACATGACAAAAAGTCTTAGGATACATGACAGACAGTCTTAGGATACATGGCATAGACAAAGTCTTACGATACGTGACATAGACAGTCTTAGGATACATGACACAGACACAATCTTAGGATACATGGGATAAACACAGTTTTAGGACACATGACATAGACAGAATTATGATACATGACACAGACACAGTCATAGGATACATGACATAGACACAGTCTGAGGATACATGACATAGACACAGTCTTAGGATACATAACAGAGACACAGTACTGACTATATTAACCTAAAGTGAAGAATTCTAATATTGAGTTGAATAGAAATTTGCTCTTATTAAAAGAGCTGGTNCCTAAAGTGAAGAATTCTAATATTGAGTTGAATAGAAATTTGCTCTTATTAAAAGAGCTGGTGCCCTGTTATGAGTGTAAATTCTATATTTTCCAAATTTGATCTTAATTCTAACATTATAACTTATTCAACTCCTCTCCTGAGCATTTATGCTACAGAGGTTTTAACTAGTGTGATTAGTGAGCATTTTTGCCTTCACTAGTTCACTAGTGAGCATTTTGGCTCTCACTAGTTAACTAGTGCAGAAAATTGTAGGTCACTAGTTAACTAGTGAGGTGAATAGATGCTTGACTAGCGAACATGTCGGTGCTTTTGCAGTGCACTAGTTAACTAGTAAGACTTTCAGCGTTACTAGTTGGGTCCAGATAGGCACTAGTGTGTCAAAAAGCTGACTAGTTCAGATTTTGGTGCTACTAGTGCGGTTCCCAGTGTCACTAGTACAGCTTGCGTTGTAACTAGTCAGATGAAAGTGTCACTAGTTGCTGAAAAAGAGTGACTAGTAAGAGTTTTTGTTCAACTATTAAGACAAAATGCTTTACTGGTGTGTGCAAATGTCCAACTAGTGCTGACAAAGACCGAACTAGTGCAGGACACTGATGTTTGATATCAAGGATATGGAATAAATGCTCAAATGGCTTTCCATAGACGTGCACTAAAATATGTGACCAACTGCATCCATCTTACTGTAGCTTATTGTTACAGTATCATGCGGCTCACATTTAAGTTACATCTGCACATGTGTGGCAGTTTCGGACCTCAGAGTTTCGGACCACTCTCATGTCTGATACAGGTCACTTACAAACATGAATGTGAACCATCAACACAAAAAGATTGGATCTGATGAAAAAATTGGAATTGAGCATTAAGGCTTGTAATGTGAACGTAGGCATAGATACTTTCTGAATTCTCTGATGTTTAAACCATAATTATTTACCAGATTTCTGCTGTAAATTCTCTCTCAAGCGGCAGACTGACTGACTGACTGCGGGTTGCCAGATCAGCAGGACTCACAGAACATGCTGTCACCCAGTCAGAACAGAAAAAACACAAACCTGGCAGCCGGCTGGACTTTAAGCAGCAAGATTGTTTGAGATCGTTACAATATTGGTAGGGACACATCACTACCATCCCTACATCCCTACCTAAATCTATGCCTATGCCAATGGCAATCTGGAAGGTAGGAAAAACAAATTTAATATTTACTGTTGTAGTAGTATTGAAAAATGGTTGGCAGTAAAATGGTTGGCAGTAACGTAACATCTATGTGGGGTTTATTTATTGAGCTCAAACATGCAAAATCACTGTTATAGTCCTTTAAGTCTCCCAATGAGGTGTGAAATGTTTATCTTTCCATCACAACATGGTAGTCTTTCGTTCTGTAAAATATACAAATAATACAGTAAATTGCTTCATTATTTGAGCCACAGAGTAATTAGGCTGTGCACTATGTATACAGTACTAGTGTCCACTTGTAATACTTTGTAGCTAGGGTCAGTGTGGCATGTGGGGCCAGTCCTAAGAGGTTGTGAATGCTGGGGGGTAGTGGATGGAGGCTGGGGTCCCTGCGTCCTGTCTCGCTATGCTCGTGGCCCATCCTTGGTGCCCGTGGGGCACATGGAGCACTGTAGAACTGGTGTGATGCTGGACATCTCGGTGGGGCTGTGGGGATGTCCCTGTGGGGGGCTTGTGATGGGGGTGGGTGTCGTGGTTGGTGCTGGGGTGTGCTGTTCCGCTCTCAGTTGCGTGGCCTCCTTGCATTGGGCTTGGGTGTGTGGGGATCCGGGTGTAGACGGTGCGGCTGGGAGTCTGGGGGGTGTTGTTGGGTCCTACCGGTCGT
>VXCM01002572.1:21745-31745 GCA_014773175.1 Lucifuga dentata
ATATATATATATATATATATATATATATATATATATATATATATGTATATGTATGTATATATAATGTAATAATATAAGGTATATATATATATATATGTATATATTTATATATCAAGTCATAATATAATGAACTATTAATGTATGTTACCTGCAATTTTATAGAAGGCTTTTTTTATAGCGAGTGTGGGCAAATGGCCAGGAACACCTCAAACATATTATATATATATATATATATGTATATATATATATAGTTACGTCTGTCACTGTGTGGATGGCCTAATAACATGTTTCTTTGAAGCTCTCACTCTCCTTCGCGCTCTCTCTCTCTCTCTCTCTCTCTTTGTTTACCATGCCTGCATGAAGATGCAAAACAGACTGCTGAGCCACTCCTCCTATTGGTCGGCCAACGGAGGAGAAAGGAGGACAATGGGATCTGGAAAGAATGGTGACGCCATTTCCAAAAGAGTTGATTAGTGAAAGCGTGGCATTTTTTATAGTCGATTTCAAGCCGAAACTCTGAACATAACCTGGTCCCGACCAGGTTATGTCTGCAGTATGAGTTGCCATGGTGATCCNCCGAAACTCTGAACATAACCTGGTCCCGACCAGGTTATGTCTGCAGTATGAGTTGCCATGGTGATCCAGCCAGATTAAAATAGAGCCACCTTTGTGACACTGAAAATCTTGGCTTTAGGCTCAACATACCTCACTAACCCACTAATCTGGCTTGGTGGTACAGCCCTCTGCTCTAACCAACACCACACCTCACCTCCTCTCTCTCCTCCCTCTGCTGCTGATGCCTAAAGCTTTAGTATTGGTTCAGTTTGCTGACATCTCTCTCTGCTTTCCCTGTTAGAGAGGCTCAAGTCTTTCTTTACCTGTATACAAATCCAAAGTAACAACTGTTTAAGATTTTAAATAGTGTATATTTTTATACTGTGGTGATGACTTTTTGTTTTTTTAGTGAGTAGAAATGAAGTCTAAATGTTCTAACCCTGTGAGACACAGAGATGAACTGGTTGAATCCTGTTTGCGTTGCACTTTAACCTGAGGCTTGGCCGCAGGGCTTGAATTGAAAGGTGTGTTTACTCCATCTGTATAACATCCACAACTTCCTGCATTCACTTCAACTCATTTCCAAAGTAACTTGCAGCCTTTCTCCCATAAACTTAATGTCATCAGAAGTATTTCACATTTACCATTGTATGTCAAACAGTTTGTAAATGGCTGCATTGTTTTATTTTGTCATCTTTTAAAACATATTATTTGGCTGGTGAGATGAAAGTTACACAGTAAAGACACTTTTACAACAACAGTGCAAGTTTTTAATTCATGCTTAACAATTATATTTGGCACTTTACAGCCATATTGCAGTGTTATTAAATGATGAGTTTTAATTGAAAAGGTATATTGGCACAGACTGAAGTGGTAAAATGCTGATGTACATGTTTATAAATTCAGCATGTAGGTGTCAAATAAATATTTTACAATGATGACGATGCTACAATTTTATCAGCCTAATCAGTAGAATGAACAGTCACTACAGAGTCCAAGTGTGGTGTGATCTCTGTGATCACTGTGGATCTCAGTGGACTAAAATAAGGAGCAAAGAAAGAACACAACAACATCTGTATTTGTTCAACTGAAGGAACATATGAAAGTGATAGCTGCAGTAATAATGGGAAAGCCTGGTTTATTTGTATTTGTTTGTAAATACTGTACATATTATTACTGATCACACATTCATTCATCCATCCATTATCCTCCGCTTATCCAGGTCTGGGTTGCGGTCACACAATGATCACACAATCAGTCATATGATTACCACCAACCATCAAATCCATCAGGTTCACAGTCAGTAGGTGGAGCTCAGAGGCTGTGAGAGGAAGTCAGGGGTGTGGATTCTTCGATTGAACTGACACACACACACAGACACACACACACACACACAAGCAAATGTAATGTAGCTCCTTACTCGTACAGGCGGCACTCACTCATTTACATGAGTCTGGTCTGCACCCTGTATATAAATATATATATATATATATACATACACACATACCTGTATATGTGTGTGTATGTATATATGTAAACCAAATGAATTGAGAGTTATGTTGAGCCATGAAGAAGTGCACAGTTGATGATGTTCTAGGGGTCACTGGGCCTGGCTCCAAGAGGTGACACCGATGGATATGAGTCGAGTTTTCCTGGGGGCTCAGGTAAGATCTGCACTGTCTCACCAGCGTTGACAACCAAATGCACTCAGTGTATGTTGCAGTCTGTAGGAACCAAGTGCTAAAGAAAACCCCTAGATGGAATAGAAGACTGACACATCTACATAGCTTCTGAGCTGGTCATTCTATACTGTATAATGTTTTATATTACCGTAATTTGAGTGCATGTAGTCTTGCTGACAGCGCCAGGTGACTGAGGACCACCATTGCACGAATCCCCAGGGAGGTTATGCAGCAGCCACAGGTTTGCTGTACCAAAGTGAATTAAGGTTGGAGTGTGACAGCTGGTGATCCTGAGGCAATAGAAATCATTTCTTGTGTTGAACCTGCAGAAAACCTGCCATTTTATGTCAGTATTCATGTTCTCAAATCTGGAACGCTTAATAGTATTGTTTAATTTTTATTAGCCATTGTTCAATTAATGAATCTAAACAGCACTGAGTTCATGAGATTCTATGCTAAGAAAACAGGAGAATAATGCCAAATTATGTACATATTTATATACAATCCAGTCAAATGTCTTAATAGCAGTTATCATACAGAACCTATGATCAATAGATAAGTAATAAATCACACATAATCATGTGTCAAACACAGCACCACTGGCTGATACATCAGCTTAATGAGCCAATGATAATCTGGTGTATCAAGGTACAAAGACACTGAACCACTGGAAGTGGAGTGATATGCTCAGCAGTTAGATTGGATTTTGACGGGGTGGAGCTCTGGGCTGTGACTATGTAGTGGGTAGCTGTGGTTGAGTGACCTGGCCACTGGCCAAAACAGATCAAAACTTAAAACAGGTCAAAATTCAAAACAGATCAAAACACAAATCCAGGGCCCCAGGTGACTTGGGGGCCCTGTGCAGCTACACATACAGCCCAATGCAAGAAACAGCTCTGAGAATACAGTTGCACTCAAAATTATTCAACCCCCATTGCAAATTAGGTTTATTGGCAAAATTGACAAACTTTCTGCTGTTTGCAATAAATAAATCAAATAAGAACTATTTAAATAGCTCAACACAACTAATATTTACAAGTGGTTTCTTCAAATTCCACACAAAATGCCTGTTTTAATGACTACTGCAGTCTCAAAATTATTCAACCCCTTCATGACAAGCATCTTTAGTACTTAGTAGAGCACTCTTTTGCAAACATGATGCATAGCCAGACACCAGCTTCTGGCAGCGTTCCTGAGGAATCTTAGCCCATTCCTCATGGGCAATGGCCTCCAGTTCATTAATATTCTTGGATTTGCATGCTGCAACTGCCTTCTTCAAATCCCACCAGAGTTTTTCTATGGGGTTCAAGTCAGGCGATTGTGATGGCCACTCTAGAATCTTCCAGGACTTCTTTTGAAACCAAGCCTTGGTGGACTTTGAGGCATGCTTTGGATAATTGTCCTGTTGGGAGGTCCAATGACGCCCAAGCTTCAGCTTCCTCACAGAGGGCATGACATTTGCTCCTAGGATTTCCTGATACTTGATTGAATCCATCTTGCCCTCCACACTTTCAGGTTTCCAGTGCCAGAAGAAGCAAAGCAGCCCCAGAGCATCACCAAGCCACTGCCATGCTTCACTGTAGGCAGGGTGTTCTTTTCAATGTATGCTTCATTCTTCCTCCTCCAGAACGTACCGCTGATCCATAGGCCTGAGAAGTTCCAGTTTTGTTTCATTGCTTCACAGAACAGAATCCCAAAATTTCTGTGGCTTATTTATATGGTTTTGAGCATATTGGAGCCAACTTTTCTTGTGCTTGTGGGTTAGTAGTGGTGTATGTCTTGGAGTTTGGCCATAGAGACCTTCAGCATTTAGTATGCGCCTTACTGTGCAAACTGAAACCTTAGTGCCTGCTGCCACCAAGTCTTGCTGCAGGTCTTTTGCAGTCACTCGAGGGTTTTTGACCACCTGCCTCCTCAGGAATCTGGTGGCAGCTGTTGATAGCTTCCTCTTTCTTCCACGTCCAGGTAGTGTAGCCAGTGTTCCTTTAACTTTGAACTTGTGAACTATGCTTCCAACTGTATCTCTAGGAACATTCAGTGCATTTGCTATCTTTTTGTATCCATTTCCTTGCAAGGCAATGATCTCTTCTCTTGACTTTTTGGACAATTCTCTTGACTTAGCCATATTTCTAACATGCAATCAAATGTCACCATCAACAAACCCCTAGCCAGTCCAGGATTTGATGTATTCTATCTCAAGCGCACCTGATGCAACTAATGATGCCCTTGATTAGTTGAATCAGGTCTGATTTGCAAATGTGTCCTCTTATAAGGGATTCTATTCAGGGGGTTGAATAATTTTGAGACTGCAGTAGTCATTAAAAGTGACATTTTGAAATTGGAGAAACCACTTGTAAATATTAGTTGTGTTGAGCTATTTAAATTGTTCTTGTTTGATTTGTTTATTGCAAACACCTGAAAGTTTGTCAATTTTGCCAATAAATTTGCAATGGGGGTTGAATAATTTTGAGTGCAACTGTAGGTGTGTTGGAGCCTAAAGATTAGATTGATCATTTTGATGTGACTATGATGATGATCATTATTTGTATTTCACTTTGTCTAGTTAATTATTTACACTGCACGCTTGTTTACTCTGTCAGTAATCACCTAAATTAAATAACTATCCTCTGGTGTGCATACCAGTCATTGCACACAGATCGGAGGTTATAAGAATAGGAGGAGATCCCTCATCAGGTGTTCCGGCAGGTATGTAAACAGTTTTTCAACCGCACGCAGCATGTAACTCAGTATGTAATTCAGTATGGACAGATCAAGCGATCAAGTCTTTTTTCTTTTGAACTGAGATATCAGTATGTAAGACTTTATGTTTGATCGTCATGAGANGTCTTTTTTCTTTTGAACTGAGATATCAGTATGTAAGACTTTATGTTTGATCGTCATGAGATTTACAAAAATAAAGGACATTATTTGCAACACAAAGATGTAAGCACGTTGGAAAATTTTTCCTGTGAGGAACCTAATAGCGACAAAGAAGCCACTACAAGATGTGAGGTTCAGGTTATATCTGTCACAGCTGAATGTTTGCTCCTCATTCTTCCAGGCGTCATGTCTGTGAGGAAGTATCGGCTGGTGAAGAACTGCATCCAGAAACCGCTGGATATGCTTGATTAAGTTAAGTAGATTGAAAAAGAGGAAGAAGACTCCTGCAATACTGATTCTGTTTCTCACGTTGTTGTTGTGCTGTCACCTAAAGCTGCACGTGTTCAGATTAAAGGTCTGACCACAGCAGAATCAGCAGCATCCATCTCTGTTATCATGCCGTTTACCTAGAACTCAATCAGTTCCTCTATGAACGTCTTGGTGAGATTTACTGATTTACGGGTTTATCAGCTGATATTGCAACACAGATCAATAAGTGCATGCGCACACACACACACACACACACACACAGAGAGAGAGAGAGAGAGAGAGAGAGAGAGAGAGAGAGAGAGAGAGAATCACACTGAGACAGTGAAGAAAGGATTTTTCCCAAACATGGCCCCACTACAACAGGAAGCATACTGCAAGGAAACATGACACTGATTTACAGAAACTTCATACCTCGTTCCTCTCTCTCTCTCTCTCTCTCTCTCTCTCTCTCTCTCTCTTTCTCTCTCTAATCTGAGATTGTTAGATGTGAAGTTTATGTTATGTGTGTTATTTGATGTGGAAGGATATCAGCTGACAGATCACATGGTAATCTCAACAGAGACTTTAATTAATTAATTAGCGTTACGTGCAATAACTCTTTCTGTTAGCTGCTGGTGACTGATCAACTCCATAGCGCCCTCGTGTGCCCAAACCCAGCCATAACAATGATATATTTTCTGTCTTTCAAGTTCACAAACAACAAAAATAATGCTGTCTAAACACAAACAACAACAATGCTGTCTAAACACAAACAAAAATAATGCTGTCTAAACACAAACAACAACAATGCTGTCTAAACACAAACAACAACAATGCTGTCTAAACACAAACAAAAACAATGCTGTCTAAACACAAACAACAATGCTGTCTAAACACAAACAACAATGCTGTCTAAACACAAACAACAACAAACACTGTTTAAACACAAACAACAGTGCTGTCTAAACACAAACAACAACAACAATGCTGTCTAAAAACAAAAAACAACAATGCTGTCTAAACACAAACAACAACAACAACAATGCTGTCTAAACACAAACAACGATGCTGTCTAAACACAAACAACAACAACAACAATGCTGTCTAAACACAAACAACAATGCTGTCTAAACATAACAACAATGCTGTCTAAACACAAACAAAAACAATGCTGTCTAAACACAAACAACACCAACAATGCTGTCTAAACACAAACAACAACAATGCTGTCTAAACACAAACAACAATGCTGTCTAAACACAAACAACAATGTTGTCTAAACACAAACAACAACAACACTTTCTAAACACAAACAACAACGCTGTCTAAACACAAACAACAATGCTGTCTAAACAGAAACAACAACAATGCTGTCTAAACCCAAACAACAACAACACTGCTGTCTAAACACAAACAACAACAACAACAATGCTGTCTAAACACAAACAACGCTGTCTAAACACAAACAACAACAACACTGTCTAAACACAAACAACAACAACAACAACAACAACAATGCTGGCTAAACACAAACAACAACAATGTTGTCTAAACACAAACAAGAACAACACTGTCTAAACACAAACAACAACAACAACAATGCTGGCTAAACACANAGAAACAACAACAATGCTGTCTAAACCCAAACAACAACAACACTGCTGTCTAAACACAAACAACAACAACAACAATGCTGTCTAAACACAAACAACGCTGTCTAAACACAAACAACAACAACACTGTCTAAACACAAACAACAACAACAACAATGCTGTCTAAACACAAACAACGATGCTGTCTAAACACAAACAACAACAACAACAATGCTGTCTAAACACAAACAACAATGCTGTCTAAACATAACAACAATGCTGTCTAAACACAAACAACAATGCTGTCTAAACATAACAACAATGCTGTCTAAACACAAACAACAACAACAACAACAATGCTGTCTACACACAAACAACAACAATGCTGTCTAAACACAAACAACAACAGTGTTGTCTAAACAAACAACAACAACGCTGTCTAAACACAAACAACACCAACAATGTTGTCTAAACACAAACAACAACAACACTTTCTAAACACAAACAGCAACAACGCTGTCTAAACACAAACAACAACGCTGTCTAAACACAAACAACAACAATGCTGTCTAAACAGAAACAACAACAATGCTGTCTAAACCCAAACAACAACAACACTGCTGTCTAAACACAAACAACAAAACTGTCTAAACACAAACAACAATAATTCTGGCTAAACACAAACAAAAACAACACTGCTGTCTAAACACAAACAACAACACTGTCTAAACACCACCACCAACAACAACAACACTGCTGTCTAAACACAAACAACGCTGTCTAAACACAAACAACAACAACACTGTCTAAACACAAACAACAACAACAACACTGTCTAAACACAAACAACAACAACAACAACAACAATGCTGGCTAAACACAAACAAGAACAACACTGTCTAAACACAAACAACAACAACAACAATGCTGGCTAAACACAAACAACAACAATGCTGGCTAAACACAAACAACAATAACGCTGGCTAAACACAAACAACAATGTGTCTAAACACAAACAACAACAACAACAATGCTGTCTAAACACAAACTAAAACAATGCTGTCTAAAAAAAACAACAGTGCATGAATCACTTGTTTACTAGTTGCGTCTACGCACAGCTGAACAGGGCACTGTAAATGCAAATGAGACGTGATTGGCTGCTTGCTGAGGTGCTTGTTTGTGTTGATTGGTTGAAAAATTCAGGGATGAATGTTTTCTTCAAATCAGATTTACTCCAGTAGGAGGAGCCACAGAGCAGGTTTTTTCACAGAACACTTAATAAATACACACCTACCAGAATTTGATGTTTCAAAGTTACAAAGTTTTATTTGCCAAGTGCAGCCATATAAATACAACAGCAGTGAAAAGCTTTTTCTGGTATGTTCCCAGACTGTGCTTCTTAATAAAAGGAAAAATATGTACAAGATAAAATAAAAGCAACAAAAAAAAATTGAGGATAAGGATAAGGCAACAAGAGCAAAAATTGAGAATTAGAAGTGTATAGAATGTAGTCTATTTACAACCAAACCAGTAGGAGAATGTATGAACATGAGTATCAATAAATCTGTGCAAAAATGACTTGACGACTTGAGACTGCAGATTAACAGTCATTGCTTGGACAGCTGTGTCATCATGATAATGGAGAGCTGGCTGCATGAAAACATCCCCGACGCGGCCGTGGAGCTAGCAGGCTGCATCATCTATCATGCAGACCAGACTTCTATCTCTGGTAAGACAAGGGGAGGGGGAGTGTGTGTTTAACAACAGCCAGTGAACGGACACAACAGTTATTGAGAGACACTGCTGCCCGGACTCGGAGTTTTTAATCTTTAAGTGTAGACCCTTCTACCTGCCCAGAGAATTCTCAGCAGTCTTCATCATAGCCGTGTATGTCCATCCCCGAGCTAATGCGAAGTTAGCTATGAGCAAGTTGCACGACACAGTCACCAGGCAACAAAACAAGCTTCCGGACAGTATCTTTATTGTAGCGGGTGATTTCAACCACTCTAATCTCAAGACAGTATTACCCAAATTCCACAAGAATGCCAATATTAAAACAAGGAAGGGGAAAACACTGGACCAGGTGTACACAAATATTCCTGGACCCTACAAAACTAATCCATCTCCCCGTCTCGGGCAATCTGACCACCTGTCCCTCTTTCTGATTCCAACCTACAAACCCCTCATCAACAGAGCCAAACCTCAGACCAAGACGGTGCAGATCTGGACTGAGGAAGCCTCATCATCGCTACAGGACTGTTTTGAAGACACAGTTTGGGAGCTCTTTGACCACTCAGACATTGAACACTACACCTCCACAGTGTTATCCTATATCAATTTCTGCATCGAGAACGTCACTACAAAAAGGCAAATTAAGGTGTTCCCCAACTGGGAACCCTGGTTCAACAGTATGCGGGTGTTGCTCAAAGCCCGGGATGCAGCACTCAGAGCAGGAGACAGGGAAGCCTACAGAAGAGCGAGAGCAGACCTGAGAAGAGGCATCAAGGCTGCTAAACTGAAGTACAAACAGTGCATTGAAGACAACTTCAGGGATAATAACCATCGCACCATATGGCAAGGCATCAGGAAAATCACCGATTACAAGGACAGCTACAGCAGCCCCCCCTCATGTGACCCCTCCCTGCCAGATCAGCTCAACACATTTTTTCCCGCTTTGAGGACAGTTCCAACAATACACCAGCCATTACCACCATCCCACAAGAGAGAGCAGACACTCACACTTCACCACTGGCAGGTCAGATGGGCCCTACAAAATATTAACAGCAAAAAGGCAGCTGGGCCTGATGGTGTTCCAGGCTGAGCACTGGAAGCATGTGCCAATCAGCTCGCTGCAGTTTTTACAGACATTTTCAACCAGTCACTGCAACAAGCCACAGTTCCTACCTGTCTGAAAACCGCCACCATCATCTCTGTGCCCATGACTTCAGCTGTCACAAGCCTAAATGACTACCGGCCTGTTGCTGTCATGCCGGTGATCATGAAATGCTTTGAGAGACTCGTGCTGTCCCACATCAAGGCCTG
>VXCM01002572.1:36745-73925 GCA_014773175.1 Lucifuga dentata
ACATTATGTTTCTAATACACCAGATTAACCCTGGTTTGATGATGTTCATGATGATTCCACCAGCTTATGCAAGTTGATGCAGTTATTGATTTACCTGTCAATACCAGAATCACAGACTCACTTTGCATAATTTTTATGCAAACTTGCATAATGACGACTGTGAGTAAATTCACTCATGTAATGCCATATCTTTTACTCATACTTAAAACCCACTTGCAGCATAAACTGTTTCAGTGTTTATTTTCAGTTTGTCTCAATGATCATCATCATTTCATCTTGCTTTATTTTTCCAGTAAAACTGAAATCAGCTTGGATTTTCAGCTTACAGATTTAACACAGCATCACCATTGTTACAGTAAAACATTGCTATAATCATCTGTTCCACAGAAGTTTGTCAACTAAAATTATTTTGAAAGTCCCAAGGACTGTTGCCTCCTCCTTCTCCTCCTCCTCCTCCTCCTCCTCCTCCCCAAGGCTTTTTCCTTCAACACAAGATCTGAACATCCCTCGAACGTAAGAGGCTAAGGCTCTGGGTTATGATCACCCTTGATGTCGTTTTGGTATTCTCTTTGAAAACCAAATCCTGTCTCCAGCCCTGCACATCAAAAAAAAAAAAAAAAAAAAAAAAAAAAAAGGGTGGGGGGTGTTGGTAAGAGTGCTAATTAAAGGAATGGATTATTTATTTGCTTCACAGTGGCATTTTGCTTGTCTGTCAAACAGCTGCTGTGGGCTGAGCCTCTGCTTGGCTGAGTGCCTCACACTGCTGTTCTGTACACACACACGGTCACACACGCACGCACACTCATGCACACTCTGCATGCTAAGTCATCTGTGGCCAGATATCTGCCTCATGAATCTGAATGTGTACGTACTGAAATTATACATAACATTTTGAAATTCAGTTGGATAAAATGGTTAGAAATTCTACATTCAGGAACTATATGGAAGCTGAAGCTGAGAAGCAGCATGGCTGGATGCTTTCGCCACACGTCTCATTGTCTGACCTGCTAAAGTGAGTCAGCTGCCAGTCAGTGCCTCATCTCAATGATGTATGACATTTCAATGTTAGAGGACCATAATATAATATATTGTGCCTAATTCAATTTTCATACATGTTACGTTGCTGACAATCATTTCCCAAAGCATACTACTGCAACGGTGAATTAAAAATGTTTTTCCTACCTTCCAGACCTCCATTGGTTTCAGTTCATTCTGCTATTAAAATCAACTTGTTGATACTTGAAACGTTCTTGGGATAGGTAATCCATCATCACCAACAAGACGTGTATTCAGGTTTTTTTTTAGAAGTTATGTAATTTTAGTGTTTAAGTGCAATAAAAAGTGTGGAGTGAATGTATGCCTCCACCGGGGAATATAGTCCCAAAAGAAGATCTGCGTTTATGGAAAAATTTAAAGGACCATGACTTCATAAGGCTGTGTAACTATTAGCAGGAGAAACATGGATTTTTAAGGTGGGTGTATCACTTGAATATTTGATTTTGAAAGATTAAGGGATTTTGCAAAATATCAGGAAAACTGAAATATGGTTTTATCCTTTGGGAAATGATTGTCAGTAACATAACATATGAAAATTAAATATATTAGGCTCAAACATGCAAAATGATTGGTATGGTCCTTTAACAGCACACCAAAGGACAAGTTCAAAACAGACCAAATAAAACACCTTCCTAAGCCATCCTGAGTCTGATTAAACATTGTAAAGCATTTCAGGGTGGTTCAACTTAAAAACATAAGTTCCCTTGCTGCCTTGAAAATGTGAATTCACTCAACATAAAAATCTCTTTGTTTCAATTGAAAAACTTAAGTTGAATAAGTTAGTTAAACTAATACCTTTGCATTGCGTCAATGTGTTATTTCAAGTTGTCAAAGTTGATTCAATTCGTGAACAATCGTTTATTTGACTTGATTATCTTAGTTAAAACAATGAATTATTTCTCATTATCCATGAGACAAAACCTACTGCAGTAGGTCAAGCACTGTAAACCCAAATTAGTTCAATCTACTCAAAAAATTTGTGGAAACCAATTACCTCAAAAAAGTTGAGTTTCCAAACTTAATAATTAAACTTTATTAAGCTTTAACCTTTATTTATGCAGGGGTAGCTCACTGAGCATTGAATGTTCTTTTGCGGGAATGCCCTGCTCACACACCTATCAGTGTGTAAAGGAAGACTGCTCAGTGAACAAAGTGAAACTCTGCTGAGTGAAAAGTCCCTCATTTAACGCTTATTAAAGCTTCAACAACAACAGGGCGATATAATCAGAACCTGACAGCAGCATGCAGCAGGGAGGTCACTAAAAGAAAACACACTCTCTCTGATGGCTACACACCAAAAAGTAGAAAGCATTTCAAATGTAACTCAAACTGCTACAGCAACAAATAAACTTACACAAAGCTATAACATTCACAAAAAGGATTATAACAGATATTTACAACAGAAATATTTCCAACAGAACTAGAACTCAAAGCATGTAACAATGCTGCAAGGCATGCTGGGAGAATCAGAGCAGAGTCACGTGTGTCATTTAACTCAAAACAACTGAGTCATTAGTACTCTAAACCAGCTTAAACTCCTGCAATAGTTGAGTTGTATTAACTTTTGAAAGGTTTTTAAGGAATACTCAAAAACCTTCCTTCCTTACTCAGTTTTTCTGAGTGTACTATTGGGATTTACAGCGTACCAAAATATGTGTTTATGTCGTTTACTGATTATCTTAAGTTGGTTTGTACTACATTTCGTGGTGCAATGACATGACAAAGCTAAGTTTCCCAGCTAAAAATTCATGGCGCCTTAATTTTTTTTAATTTCCCGTTTTTTTTGTTTGTTTTTTTTTTTAAACCTGATAACTTAAAAAAGTAAGTTGAATGAACACTGACAACAGTATTCAACTTTCTAATAGTCAAGACAATGGGTGATTTTAAGTTCATTTTCTCTAAAACTTAGAGACTTGAGTGCAACATCCAAAACTTATCATGATTCTTTGAGTTAAAGAGAAGAAATAAGTTCACATAACTAAAGAGGGCTGTTGTGTTTTACGGTGAAACCTCCCATTACCTGCAACAAGAAACTAAAATAGTTGAAAGCATTATGAATCAACTTAAATCAACCCAAACATTCCTCTGTGCTTCACACCCCAGAATAATCTGACTGTTTCCCTCCTCAGCGAACAAGCAGAGTGATTTCAGGTGTGGCACCTGGACCACAGGAAGAGGGACAAAGGGCTCAGATAGCTACAGAGAGAGAGAGAAAGAAATGTGGCTCAACTGTCAGGCCGATCAAAAGTAAATTCCATATCAGGACATATTTGGCCTCTTACATAAGAAGAGGTTTATAAAGCTGTGTGAGTAAGGCTGGTGAATACCCCTGTATTTCTGGGATTGGTATACCTCCGTTGTGAGAAGGCGAGTGTGCACATTACCATACCAAGCTTCTAATCTCACCTGGGACCAATCACCATTAAACAGTTTTGAAATTGTAGTTGTTGCCAGCCTGACCAAACAGTGCCTTATTTTCATACACACACTAACAAATATCCATTTATTTATTTTTTACATTGGTGCTACTGATATTATTCTATTAGAGTAGATTTTTTTGTAATAAATTCTTCAATATTGATATTATATTGCCCTTTTTGGGGAAACTTCAGAAGCACACACACCCCAACATGTGCCTCTCATACTCACATACAGTACTGGAAGGCCAAGTGGGCCTGTTGGCAGAGGCAGCAGGAATTAGGCTTTCAAACAGCAGGACATCAAACAAAGAGGGCAGATTAACAGATTAGCTCAACTGGATTGGAGGAACGGCTAGCTGGGGCTGGATGTACAATTAATAAGCAGCAACTCTACAGTACAACTGTGCCAAAGCCATGCTCTGATCATTAGACTAATGATTTGACTGACTTCTCTTCTCCTGCTCTTTCTCATTTTCTTCTTTGTTCTTTATGATGTGTGCTTTTGCATGGCAATTAGTCTGTGATTTGTCCAAAGACACTGAGGCAGGCGTCTGCCTACAGTGATCAATCTCTCTGCCAGAGTCCACAAACTGAAAGCAGCAAGATCCCTCTGACATGAAGGGCTCTCAGCTCTGATTAGAGCTCACTGATGGAACCTCTGCCTTTGAAAAGGATGTCAACTCTTCAGCCCCATTTCTCTGTGGTATCAGCATCGGATACTGATGAATCCTTTATCTCCTTTATTCAGCACACCAGCCTGAAAAGGGATACATCATTGTTCTTATAGATGAAGCAGGTAGAAGAAAAAAAGTTGATATACTGTATATATGCAATGTCACGGCTGGCTCAAAAGCCATGACAAAGAAGAGGCGGAGATAACCAACATTTTATTCAATAAAGCAAACTACCAAATTAAAGCCACAAACTAAGATGAAGATTAGTGGGATGTGGAAGTCAGTAAGGTCAGTTGTGTTGGTGAGTTGATGAGTGGAAATGTGGTGTGGGGATGTTGTAGCATGAAAAAGGAAGAAAGAAACCAAACGCTGAGCATGGGGAGAGTTTCCTCGATGACTGGGGGGGTTGAGCAGATCTTAAGGCTTCCTGGAGCTTTGGGCCCAGGTTAGTTGCAACAGCCCTGTCTTCCAATGACCTGCAGTGGAATGACAAATACATGCAAAGCAGGCCAGAGGGTTGTCACACCCCTCCCCATAAAGACGGGGTCCCAACAGATCCACAGCAACAGCCACAACAAAAACAACATATTAACCAGTTTAAGTAATTAGTGAATAAAGAAAACTAACAACTTACACGTTAGTGTCGGGATCTTGTAGAGTAACTGCTACCAGGGCAAAAGGAAAGCAAGGTCAAACAAAATACAGCACAGGCACACCAAAATAATGAAGGTTCAGCAATGTTGTGGTTCAACAAGTACCTTTTGTATCCAAGTGTTTCAATCCAGTGCTTTTTGAATATGGACACGGTACAAATGCTGTTTAATAGGTTTGTAATCCCCATCATCAGTGTCATTCCCTGTCACATTAGTTTGCGTTGGTGTATCATCAAACAAATCAGGAAAGCTCCTAAAAACAGCAGCGTGCTGTGACTGAGGTAGAAGGGCCAAAATAAGTGGTCTAAATTTTTCGGTGTTTAGCCGGCCATACACTAATGCTTTGCCCAGCCCATCCTCCTCAGCCAGTGCTGCCAGCTGGGAGAAGTCTGTCACCGCGTTTGCCGCACAGGCAGGATTTACACAGTTTGAGCCTGAGACACTCGGCATGCCCAACCTTGACGCACAGGAAGGTTTTGTACCAGGTTTTGATGCAGACAGAGGAACACAATTGCTACTTAAATGGCATATGTGATAAGTTTTAATGCAAGCGGAAACATCCTTCTTTAGACTAGGCCAAAAGAAGTACTGCAAAATATGGTCGTATATTTTCCTAACACCCACATGTCCCGACTGAACTGGTGAGATAACTGTGAAAACTAAATGAGGAAAGTTACCTGAAACCAGGGCTGGTTTTAGCCTGCTATATAGCCTGATATTAGGGTGGGCTGTAGAAATAATAGGTGGGCAACTTGGGTGGTAGGTAGCCCAGAGGTTAGAGAAACGGACTAGCAGCACCACGAAGGTATATGTACAGTATATCAGTCATATATCCATTTCTTCTATCTATCTATCTATCTATCTATCTATCTATCTATCTATCTATCTATCTATCTATCTATCTATCTCAATGTTAAGTGGTGTGTGTGTGAGAGAGAAAGAGAGATTGTTCTAATAGCCCAGATTCATAAACCGTAGTGCATGATTTACCGCATTGCTATACACAAATATTATGGTGTAACCACGTTCCTCATTCATAAACGTCTGTTAGCGACATATGTTAGCATTAGCCTTAAAGAGACGTTACTGTGATATTTCCTTATTTACATGTGGCGGTAGCTATTCATAAAACAAACCCACATGCTAGCATTAAGACCTGCTTCATTCTGTGGTAAATTTCATCTACGAAATCTGGGCAACGTTTCAAACTGTATTTGCCTCACGTGTTTGTGATCAATAACTCTGATAGATAAACTCACTCAGCTGATCAGTTTTTAAATGGTGAGTTGTGATCTGATCTCAAACGTTCTTGTGTGCTCTTCTTCTTCACCTGCTGCGCTGCACATCTGAGTTCCTCACACACACACACACACACACACCTGTGCAGTGTGATCACATACTACAGAGGTTAATGGTCTGTGTGTGGCTGGCCAATCACAGAACAACATGGACACAGCTACACAATGAGGAGTTTCCTTCAACACGAGTACGGGTACTGACACATTTTACTCGGATGGTACTTGTGCTCGTAAAACATGCATTATCCGTAACTGAATACTCATTTCATCCGAGTACTCTGCTCAACCCTATCTGAAATCATTTATCTTTAAGGATCTTTACCAAACTGAAGAATTCATGTTATGTAACAGAGTTTGCGTGGTGTGTTAAATGTTTGCTCAATTTTAACATATTGTCTTATTCAAATATTAAAATTTTCAAATACTAATGGTTGTATGTTCATCTTTTGTTATTTGAAACAGGAACTCAAAAGTTAAGAATCTGGTCTTCAGTCCACAATCCAGGCCTGCTCAGATTACAGGACAGACAAGCAGACATCTCAGACATAAACACACACCTTCGCCACAATATCAGCATGAAACACTGTCATGCATTAACGAATTCCACATTATCTTGCAGAGAGAAGCCGCTCAGCAGCTGCATTCTTTGTAGCTATAAACAACATGGACAGCAAACAGCAGGACATGTTGGACATGTTGAGATGGAACCCTGAACAGTGATGTTGGGTCCAGATTCTCACAGATATCAAACAGGTTTAAATGACTGCAGTCCTTCATCCTGTTTGGAAGCAGTTTGTGAGGTGAAAATCTTCTTTTTAATTTCTCACATCAGAACTGTCTGAGGACCAAACCACAGCTCTTTCCTCATTGTTAAAGCTATCTCACAGGAAGACATTTTATATGATTAAGTAATTTTAATCAAAATTAGAAAAGGAGTTGCAGCAAAGTCTGACATTCCTGCTGGTAACAGTGCAGATTCCTTCTTCTTGTTTACAGTTTGTCATCTTGTCTGCTGTTCTACTTTCTTTTTATTAATGTCAAACGCAGTCTAACATATCACGTTGCTGGTCTCTGTGTCATACAAAATTTAACAGTGCTGATTTTTCACCCAAATCCAGAGATTTATACTTATTCTAAGGCTTTAAATGTAGTCTTGATTAAAAGATTGAAATCCATTTTTTTGATAAGTTTTACAATCTGGTTTCTAAGTGCTATAAGTTAAAAATTATTAATGAAACATGAAAAAAGGGTGGAACTGCTGGTATTAAATGGCAAAAGTGAAATTCCTGCTGTAATGCTTATCTTTTTTACATGTTTTGAGAGTTGAAAGAGGTGAAGCTGTCAGTCAGCGGAGTATGAATATTTCCTGAGGCAGCAGAGAAACACTGAAGCTTTCAGATATTTTATAAATTAAGTTTGCAGCTTGAAACACTTTTTTTTTTTTCCTGAGAATGTGCNCAGATATTTTATAAATTAAGTTTGCAGCTTGAAACACTTTTTTTTTTTTCCTGAGAATGTGCTTGCATACAAGCTTTCTAATTTGCCATTACAGCCAGTGTTGACATATTTCTCGCGGTGTGCTCACTTTGCATTCTCTTTTCTATGTGCCATGCCATTAAGCCCACGTTAGATCGTGCTGTAAAGGTGCCTCCCATGCTTTAATCCCACCGAAAAAGACCTTCATATGAAAAGCATTTCATGATGGTACTTACAGCAGCAGCCTGATGGTGCTGTTATTAAACTCAAAGTCCATCCACTTCCCAACATGACACGATCAGCAATTGTGGGATATGTGAGCAAAGATAAAAGTGAAAGTTAAAGGAAAATGTCTATGCAGTCTATCTGCAAAATGACCACTGCATTGCTTTGATTTAAAAGCGCGCGCGCGCGCGCGCACACACACACACACACACACACACACACACATACTGAAGTGACAGTATTAGAGAGGTGCTGCAGAATGGCTCTTCTTTCCCACACAAACATTTCCCACAGAGAGGGAAATGTATGCTGAGTTGCCGTTTGTTCACTGTCATTGGCAGGGCCGGCCCTAGCCTTTCTGGGGCCCTAGGCAAGTTATTTGCTGGGGGCCCCCCATCCAGGGGCACGAGAGATGGTATTTTTGGTGTGAATGCTGTCAAGCTAAATTAAAATAAATAAATAATAAAAACACAAATATCTGTGGATTACTAAATATTATTAGTCATTTTTAAGCTTGTTTCACTCTCCTCAACAGCCAAAATTAAAATGCAAATTAAACACTTTTCAAACTACTGTAGTAATTTCTAATAACGTACAAAAGGGGCGTGGCTACCCTTTACCTCCCACTCTACAGTATTAATCTTACACCCCACAATTCCCCCAACCCACTCCATAAACATCTCTATGAGCCTCATCTTAACTAAAACGTAATGTCAAACCATGATATGCATAAATTCCATGTTATATTAGTTCTGTGCTGAATAAAGGTGTGTTTTATAACACACCTTTAGTGAGTTGTCTCAGCACATTGAGCTCTATATATACTCTTCCCACTTCTATCAGGTAATATAGCTCACAAAGTTAGCACGTAGATTTATTACATCTCTGTAGCTCCTGAACTTATTTACTTATTTATAATTAATTATAATTATTTATAAACTTATTTACCGTTAATGAAAGTTCACTTTAGTTTCACTCTTGGTGTGGGGCCCCCCTAGCGGCCACGGGGCCCTACGCATCTGGGGACAATAACCTGAATAACAGAGTCTACCATTGATTCTGCCCTGACAAACACTTTCTGAAAGTGTTGTCCTTCATTTTTTGCTTTTAAGAGGCATTTTCACCTACAGTTATAAAGTTGGTTGATGTTAAAATGACATATTTAAGCAACTAACAGAAACTATTAATGTCTCACGCCTGCAATTTAAATATAAAATCAACTGAGCGATGGTGTTCTAAGCGGTGCCTTATTTAAATACATGTGAATAAAGTAAATGTTTTGCAAAATGAAGCACAAATCACATGCATAAAATCACAGAAAAATGCACAGCTGTGTATATTGTGAGTCCCTCTATGTAAAAACCGAATGCTCCTGAATTCTGTGAGGTTTAATCATTTAAATTATTAACTGCTTCAGATTGGCTGCTGTTAATTGATTTCACCTCTTGTGGCCAACAAGTCATACAGCCTGACTGCGGGTTGCCAGATCAGCAGGTATCCAGCATAACATGCTGGCAGCTTTACATAGATCTGACCTGTTAACCCAGTGGAGTTAAAAATGAGATCATTTGTGGTACGGACAATTCAGCACCAGCTTAATATTGTAAGGACATGTTCCTAATGTCCATACCTAAAGCTACACCTGTGGGTGGGCAGATAGCATTTAACAAAGGTCCACAGGAAGAGAATCTGTCTTAAACCACTGACCCACAAGGACAGACTTCAAAGGCTTTGTTTCATATATACACATACACCTATATGTGGTATTAACATACATCATATTCTCACATACAGCTGTCCATGTGGGTTGTGGTGTTTTATGTCTGTGAGCACATTTCAGTGTCTTTGCAACTGCATCTGAACTGGCTCTCCAACACGTCTGACCCAATTACCCAATTTGAAAGATGTGGAGAGAAAGGAGTGGGGGGAATTTAAATGCAGGAGATGGCAACCTGCTCACCCCCATGTGTAGAAAATGACTTCTCTTTCTCCCTTTCACACCACAATTCCCTCCCCTCTTCCTACTCACAGTCCTCCCCCTCCGTCTTTTCTCTGCTTGCTACATTAGCATAATGCTGCCTTCGCCTGCCAGAGAGCAGAAGTGTATCCGGCCCACACTTCCTCAGTCTTACCACACCAGCTTCAGCTACAGACTGTCAAAGCACACAGCGATGCAGAAGCAACCCTTGCTTCTTACATATGGAGAGTTGACAGGATTATAATTACTGGAAAATGAGGGACCCACAGTGAACTCTCAACAAGTTAAGTTTGCAGAGCTGCATTTGAAAACAGATCCCACACACTCAGTAATGTTTGGTTAAAGAACGCTATCACAAAGTGCCTCATTTGCATCAGCTCCAGGAGAGTGTTTGTGAACATGTCATGATCCAAAGAGACTGCAAAGCATAAAACACTCAAGACATTTTGTTAGCTTGAAATAATTTCTGTGGAGTGCAGTTCTGAGATACTGAGCATAAAAAAATAACAATCATCAACAAGATATCATAAATGTCAGTATAGAAATTTATGATTTCATTAATATATTTATTTATGTCATTTCTGGCATGTTAATAATTGATTGTATTAAGATGGTAAATTGTGAGATTCTCTCGTAGTAAAACACATGATGAGTTATTCCAGAGTTCAGCAGTTAATGCTGAACTCTGGAATAATGAATGTTTGTCAGTCATCAGGAACTGGCTGGCTGCAAACTTTCTGCAGTTAAACTGAGTTAGAAATGGTCATTCATGCTTTTATTTCTTCTTGTTTAGATTAGTGTAATTCTCTTTTTACCTGTCTTAGCAAAACTTCTTTAAGTCGACTTCAGAGTGTTCAGAATGCTGCTGCGAGGCTTTTAACTAAAGCCAGTAGGAGATCACGTTCACTCCTATTTTATCTGGTCTTCATTGGCTCCCAGTTAATTTTAGAGTGCATTTTAAAATTTTAGTTCTAACTTNTTTTATCTGGTCTTCATTGGCTCCCAGTTAATTTTAGAGTGCATTTTAAAATTTTAGTTCTAACTTGGAGATCATGCTTTCCAGGCTGTAGTGCCTAAACCTCTTCTGTCTGTTCTGTTGACTCTGAGGTCGTGTTTAGAAGGCAGATAAAGACATTTTTATTTAGACAAGCTTTTAGGTAGTCACTTTCTTTTTATGGTTTTATTGCTCTTAGTTGATATAATTTATTTATTGATTTTTTACAGTTTCTTGAGTTTATGTATTGTATTTTATTGTTTTATATTATTGCATGTGAAGCACCTTGTGACCTGTTGTCTATGAAAGGTGCTATACAAATAAAGTTTATTATTATTATTATTATTATTATTATTATTATTAATGCATCTCCAAGCTAGTGCACACAAGATAAAAAACAAACAAACAAACAAACAAACAAACAAACAAACAAACAAACAAACAAACAAACAAACAAGGAGGCGGCACGGTGGTGCAGTGGTTAGCGCTGTTGCTTCACAGCAAGAAGGTCCTGTGTTCGATTCCCGGCCAGGGCAGGTCCTTTCTGTGTGGAGTTTGCATGTTGTCTGCGTGGGTTCCCTCCAGGTGCTCCGGCTTCNCAGGTCCTTTCTGTGTGGAGTTTGCATGTTGTCTGCGTGGGTTCCCTCCAGGTGCTCCGGCTTCCTTCAAAGACATGCATGTCAGGCGAATTGGGAAATCTAAATTGCCCGTGGGTGCAAATGACAGCGTGAATGTGTTTGTCTGTCTCTGTCTCAGCCCTGTGATAGACTGGAGATCTGTCCAGGATGTACCCCGCCTCTCGCCCTATGACCGCTAGGATAGGCTCCAGTCCCCCGTGACCCTCAACAGGACAAATGGATGGACAAAAACATTATTTAGGGCTTCAGTAGTTCCATTTTTTAAATTTTTTTTTTAAATTGCTAATTGAAGACTGATTAAGAAAGACAAGTGATGTATAATGTGATGATTTGTTTACATGTTGCAGTGGTTAGCCTGCTCTGTATATTGCTAGTTATATCCATTGAAGAGTGAAGTCTCTAAAACGTCACGCGAGCAGGAAGAAGTAGCTGAAAAGGAACCTTTGGACTTTCTTGACTTTAACACAGCTGCAAAACTACCAAGTATTCCAAGTATATTCAAGTATAGCAAGTATATTCAAGTATAGCAAGTATATTCAAGTAATGCAGCTGCATAGGGACCCTAACGCAAAGGCCCCTCTTTATCTCACCACTACTGTATGTATGTATGTATGTATGTATGTTATCATCTAACAATATTGTCATCATTGTCATCTAACAAAATTATCTAACAATGCTATCACCTAACAGCATTATCATATAACAGCATTATCATATATCAACATTATCATATAAAATTATCATCTAACAATGTGATAATCTAACAACATTATCATCTAACAATGCTATCATCTAATGTTATCTAACATTATCATCTAACAATGTTATTGTGTAACAACATTATCATCTAACAATGTTATCGTGCAACAACATTACCATCTAACAATGCTATCATCTAAAACATTCTCATCTAACATTATCATCTAACAACATTATTATCATCTAACAATGCTATCATGTAAAACATTATCATCTAACATCATATAATATTATCATATAACAATGCTATCATCTAACATTGTCATCTAACAATGCTATCATCTAACAATGCTATCTTACATTATCATTTAACAATGTTATCTTACAACATTATCATCTAATAACGGTATCATCTAACAACATTATCATCTAACAACATTATCATCCAACAACACTATCATCTAACGTCATCATCTAAAAATGCNATTATCATCTAACAACATTATCATCCAACAACACTATCATCTAACGTCATCATCTAAAAATGCTATTATCTAACAACATTACGTTATCATCTAAAAATGCTATCATATAATGTTATCATCTAACAAAATTATCATCTAACAATGTTATAATCTAACATTATCATCTAAAAATATTATCATCTAACAACGCTATCATCTATAACAATATTGTCATCTAACAACGTTATAATCTAACAACATTATCATCTAAAAACATTATCATCTAAAAACATCATCTAAAAAGGCTATCATCTAACATTATCATCTAACAATGCTATCATCTACAATATTACCATCTAACAATGTTATCATCTAACAACAGTATCATTTAACAACATTATCATCTAACAACGGTATCGTCTGACAATGTTATCATTCAACAAAGTGTAGCATTACTGGAACAACTGCAGTTTGATAAATCTCTGATTATGTTTTTTCTGGGATGGAATAACCAGCTTTTACAGATAGACATTTTCATGGAGGCCTGCTGAAGCCACGCAGACATCACCTACCCCATTTCACAGACACAATATACATTCTACCCGCATCCTTCCTGCAGTCCACACACACATCAAGAACCATGTGAAAGATAACATTCACTTTAACATATGGATGAGCACCCAGGAGCTCCTCAGGACTTCCTGCTGTGATCTTCTCCCTGTTTAGTTGTAAAGCTTGCAGGACAGATACTGTAAAGACAATGAACAGAACTTTAAATTCCTCTAACCTCTCAGATGCCATGGTAACCAGAAGTTACCACCTCAGAGAGACTTGGCAAAACTTTGATTCCTAAACCTCCTATGCCATAAAGACAAGAATACAAATGGCCACTCTTATCTGCATTTGATCATCTCACAAACTCCTTCGTTAAATTGGTTCCAGATTGTCTACATCCTATGTCCTCACACAATCTGAGTTCAATACACCATCAAACAAGACTCTTAATTCAGAATCTATTCAGGAAACAAGAAGATATCTGAAGTTACAAAATGTTTAGAATCATGAAACAAATTGCCTCTCTCTCTCTCTCTCTCTCATCTCTCTTTCTCTCTCTCTCTCTCTCTTGATTGCATTAAACTATGTTCAGATATTGAAATTCATTTTCAATACTACATGCTTTTTTTGTATTTGTGTTTGTGTTTATTTAGTTAAAGGATTTAGTTTTATGTGTTACATTTCTCCAACATACTTCTGAAATCACAGAACATCACAGTCATTTTATGGTCCTTTAAGTTCACACAAAATCTGTTTTAACAATCTACAACAGTCTAAGCTTTTGTTTTATCTTTTGTAATGTTTAGAATACTTACATTAATGTAGAAATAGATTTATTTATGTAAAAATCATCAGATTTCATAATAGAGTGTTTTAGATCTTTAGATTTTGTGATAAATTCCTATTAGACAACAAGAGATGATTTATTTGTGTAATGTGGTTCTACTTGTGTCAGCATGTCATACTGTGAGTTTACTATGTGAAAATTCTATGCATCATGCTTTGACAATGGAAAATGAGTGGAATTAGTATAAGTCATGTTTCTTTGATATCACATAGATAGATAGATAGATAGATAGATAGATAGATAGATAGATAGATAGATAGATAGATAGATCTTTATTGTCATTGCATGTTATACAACGAAACTCTGTTGGAGCAATCCAGTTGCAGCATAGAAATAAGATTAAAAAGAAAAATACATACACATACACCAGTNGGAGCAATCCAGTTGCAGCATAGAAATAAGATTAAAAAGAAAAATACATACACATACACCAGTACACACACACACACAAGCCCAAGCACATCTCACCCACACCCATGACCACATACACATTCATACCCTTAAAACTTTAAAATATGTAATAAATACTCTAAAAATAAAAATATAGGGGGCAATGAAACATGACAGGTATTGCACAGAGATCATTATTGCACAGAGTCCCTTATTACACTGAGTCCAGTCTATCTGTGTGTATGTTGGTGGTGTGATTTCTGCACCCTGTTCACAGCTCTGGGAAAAAAGCTGTTCCGCAGCCTGTTTGTGAGTGTGCTGGGGGTTCTCAGTCTGCCTGAGGGGAGGGTGGTGAAGAGGGGGTTTCCGGGGTGCGAGGGGTCCTGCAAGATGTTTGTGGCCCGTGTGAGGAGACAGCTCGAGTGGATGTCGCTTAGGTTTGGAAGGGGGGGGGAGCCGACAATCCTCCCAGCCATCTTCACAACCTGCTGCAGGTCTTTTTTGTCCGTAGCAGTGCAGCTGGAGTGCCACACAGTACAACAATAGGTCAAAATACTCTCTATTGTGCAGCGGTAGAAGCTGATCAGCAGTCTCTGGGGAAGCCTGTTGCATGTCAGGGTCCTCAGGAAGAACAGTCTCTGCTGGGCTCTCTTGATGATGTAAGAGGTGTTCAGGCTCCAGGTCAGGTCCTCAGCGATGTACACTCCCAGAAACTTAAAGCTCAAGACTCTCTCCACCTTCTCTCCATTGATGCACAGACCATCGTGGTGTTTTTTGTTTTTTTTTTTTTCCCTGAAGTCGATTATGATTTCCTTTGTTTTCTTTGTGTTAAGGATGAGGTCGTTGTCCTTGCACCAGGTGGTCAGTGTCTGGACCTCCTCCCTGTAGGCAGTTTCATTATTGTTAGTTATGAGTATTGTTAGTTATGGAGTTGTGGGAGGGAGTGTAGGCGTGTGTGAAGAGAGAGTAGAGGGCTGGACTGAGAACGCAGCCTTGGGGGACACCGGTACTGAGAGTGATGGTGGAGGAGGAGTGGTGGCCGATCCTGATGTGCTGGGGTCTGTTGATGAGAAAGTCCTTAATCCAAGGCAGAAAAGGGCTCCCAGGCCCAATGTTTTCAGTTTGTTGACCAGTTTTATTGGGTTGATGGAGTTGAATGCAGAGCTATAATTCACAAACAGCATCCTGCTGTTGGGGTTTTTCAGGTGTGTAAGGGCTGTGTGCAGTGAGATGGAGATAGCGTCATCTGTGGATCTGTTGGTCCTATATGTGAACTGGTGTTGGTCGAGGTCAGGAGGGATGCATGCTTTAACGTGGGGCAGTACCAGTCTCTCAAAGCATTTCATAATCACCGGGGTGAGAGCAACCGGCCGGTAATCATTCATGCTGGTGATGGCTGAGGTTTTGGGTATGGGGATTATAGTGGCAGTTTTCAGACAGGTGGCTTGCTGTAGTGACAGATTGAAGATGTGTGTGAATATTGCAGCGAGCTGGTCAGCACATGTCTTCAGTACTCGTCCTGAAACACCATCAGACCCAGTTGCTTTATTGCAGTTGATATTGAGTAGTGTTCTCTTTACCTGATAGATCTGGAGAGTGAGTGGCTGGTCGCTCTCTGGAAAGCTGGTGTCTGTATCCAGATTGTCTACATCCTATGTCCTCACATAGGGGTCTGGTCCCCTGTTGGAGCTGGAGCTGTCCTCAAAGAGGGCAAAGAATGTGTTTAGCGGATCAGGGAGGGAGGGGTCAGTGGAGGTGGGATGACTGTTGCTCTGCTTATAGTCAGTGATATTCCTTACAACTTGCCACATGGCGCAGGGGTTGTTTTCATTGAAGTTGTCCTCAATGCGTTGCTTGTACTCCCGCTTTGCCGATTTGATGCCTCTGGNTTGTTTTCATTGAAGTTGTCCTCAATGCGTTGCTTGTACTCCCGCTTTGCCGATTTGATGCCTCTGGGTAGGTTGGCCCTGGCCCTCCTGTACTCCTCCCTGTCTCCTGATCTCAGCAATGTGTCCTGGGCTCTGAGCAGCTCCCGCACTCTTGGTTTAACTGTTGTTAAACCAAGGCTTTTGGTTGGGGAACACTTTGATTTGTTTTTTTGAGGTTGCAGTGTCTGTGCAGAAGTTGATGTAAGACAGGACTGTGGTGGTGTGGTGCTCAATGTCTGAGTGTTCAAAGAGCTCTGACCTGGTATCCTTGAAGCAGTCCTGCAGGGCTGAAGAAACTTCCTCAGTCCAGATCTGCACTGTCTTGATGTGTGGTTTTGTTCTGCTGATGAGGGGTTTGTAGACTGGGGTCAGGAACAGGGACAGGTTGTCCGACTGTCCAAGATGAGGTGAGGAGTGGGTTTTATAAGCTCTGGGAACATTTCTGTAGACCTGGTCCAGTGTTTTGTTTTTCCTCGTTTTAATGTCCACATTCCTATAGAATTTGGGCAGAACAGTCTTTAGGTTGGAGTGGTTGAAATCACCTGCCACAATGAAAATGCTCTCTGGGTGCTTGTTTTGTTGCTTACAGATAGCATCATGTAGTTTCCCCATGGCTAGCTTAGCATTAGCTCGGGGGTGGACATAAACAGCAGTGATTAAGACAGATCAAGCTTTGAGCTGCTGCCTCTGTTCATACATCATCAGAAAGCTCCAACAGAACAAAGAATCTGGGTGTGTTCTTCACAATGTGCACAGGGCTTTCCTGTTTAAAAACTCCACGCAGCCATTGTCCGTCCTCTTGTTTTCTCTTCTTCTTTTAGCCGTCTCTTTGTCTTCTCCACTCTTTAGGGTCCCCTCACTCTGGGACTCTCTCTTTGTCTCCTCTTTCTTTCTTCCAACTGCACCGCTACAACTCTGGCTAGCGGGTTCTTTTATTCTAAAGTAATCTCAAGTATTTTTATTAGCTGCTCTAAGAAGTTTTGCATGGATAAGCAACAGATGTTATCACAACCTCCATGTAATTTCATCCAAGCTATTCAGTTTTAGCTACAATTAACTCTTAAAGTTAGTGCTGCGCCATCACATCATTGGCTCCAGCAACACTCGTTGGAATTAAACTCTAGTCCTGCAACTCTGGTTTGACCCAAAAGTCCAGCTCCCAGCTCCAGCTGTTCGGCAAGGCATGCACAGACCTGGTTCCAAAGGAAGACTTGTTTGTGCAGATCCGTGATGACAGCCACGAGTCCAAACATCCGTGCCCGACCCTGAGGGACCGCTTGAGAGTGCCACCTGTACCATGATCCCACTGAGACAGGACCCATGCTTGATGTGTCTGAGTCAGGACTGGGTGATCCAACCTTTTCCACATCACTGGAGTGATCACATCCAGCATAAGAGATCTTGGCTTTGCCGATGTTAAGGTGATGCAGGCTAACTATTTTCCATTTCCATAACTTTCTTACTAACACATCCATAAAGTTAAACTCAGTTAACATTAGAATAGGTTAGGGTTTTATTTTGAAAATCCACCAATTTTCCGTTGTCAAGCCTGGTTTTTCATATCTTAAATAATACCTACCTCATTCCTGTATTATTCCATTCTTCATGTGTAAATAAATGTTAACCTGTGAATATCACTTTGTTTGCCTGTTTCAGTTTGGAGAAGGCATCACTGAATGAGAACGGATTCTCCCTTTAAGATTTGAGACTGAGTATTAACTCAAGACTTGAGGCTGAATATTAATTAAATAATCAAAATATTAAGTTTAAAAGACTTATTTTTCCACATAACGTGAATGGTGCCCCTGGATTAAATAAGATTAATATTTCTTTATTGAAATTATGATCTTAACATTGCAACTTTGATTACCTTAATTATTGAGCATACTGATACACTATAAAAGTTATCATCTAACAACATTATCATCTAAAACATTATCATCTAACAACATTATCATCTAAAACATTATCATCTAACAACGCTATCATCTAACAATAGCATCTAACAACGGTATCATATAACAATGTTATCTAACAACATCATCTAACAACATTATCATCTAAAACATTATCATCTAACAACGCTATCATCTAACAATAGCATCTAACAACAGTATCATATAACAATGTTATCTAACAACATCATCTAACAACATTATCATCTAGCAACATTATCTAACAACGCTATCATCTAACAACATTATCATCTAAAATCATTATCATCTACCAATGCCAAAATCTAACAATAGTATCATCTAAAAATGTTGTCATCTAACAACACTATCATCTAACGTTATAATCTAACAATGCTATCATCTAACAATATTATCGTTTAAGAACATTGTCAACTAATGGTAACCTCTAACAACATTATCATCTCACAACATCATCTAACAACGTTATCATTTAACAATGTTATCCTCTAACAACATTATCATCTAACTAAGTTATCATCTAACAACATCATCTAATTACATTATCACCTATAAACATTATCATATAACAATGCTATCATCTAACATTATCATCTAACAATGCTATCATCTAACAATGTTATCTTACAACATTATCATCTAATAATGGTATCATCTAGCAACATTATCATCTAACAACATTATCATCCAACAACACTATCATCTAACGTCATCATCTAAAAATGCTATCATATAATGTTATTATCTAACAGAATTATCATCTAACAATGTTATAATCTAACAACATTATCATCTAAAAATATCATCTAACAATATTGCCATCTAACAACATTATAATCTAACAACATTATCATCTAAAAACATTATCATCTAACAAGACTATCATCTAACAACATTATCATCTAACAATGTTATCATCTAACAACGCTATCATCTAACATTATCATCTAACAACGCTATCATCTAACAACATTATAATCTAATGTTATCATCTAACACGCTATCATCTAACAGTGTTATCATCTTAACAACATTGTCTAACAATGTTATCATCTAACATTATCATCCAACAATATTATCATCTACCAGCTTTATCATCTCACAACATTATGATTTAACAGTATTATCATCTAACAACAGTATCATCTAACAATGTTATCATCTAAAAACATTATCATCTAACAACAGTATCATCTAACAATGTTATCATCTCACAACATCATCTAACAATGTTGTCATTTAACAATGTTATCATCTAACAACATTATCTAACAATGGTATCATATAACAATGTTATCATCTAACAACATCATCTAACAATGTTATCTAGCAATGTTATCATCTAACATCATCTAACGTTATCATCCAACAATGTTATCATCTAATAACACACTGTCATCTAACTAAGGTATCATCTAACAACATCATCTAATTACATTATCATCTAACAACATCATCTAACAACATTATCATCTAACAATGTTATGTAACATCATCATCTAGCAATGTTATCATCTAGCAATGTTATCATCTAACATCATCTAACAAAGTTATCATCCAACAACATTAACATCTACTAACATCATTAAACAACACTGTCATCTAAGTTATCATCTAACAACATCATCTAATTACATTATCATCTATAAACATTATCATCTAACAACATTATCATCCAACAACACTATCATCTAACGTCATCATCTAAAAATGCTATCATATAATGTTATTATCTAACAGAATTATCATCTAACAATGTTATAATCTAACAACATTATCATCTAAAAATATCATCTAACAATATTGCCATCTAACAACATTATAATCTAACAACATTATCATCTAAAAACATTATCATCTAACAAGACTATCATCTAACAACATTATCATCTAACAATGTTATCATCTAACAACGCTATCATCTAACATTATCATCTAACAACGCTATCATCTAACAACATTATAATCTAATGTTATCATCTAACACGCTATCATCTAACAGTGTTATCATCTTAACAACATTGTCTAACAATGTTATCATCTAACATTATCATCCAACAATATTATCATCTACCAGCTTTATCATCTCACAACATTATGATTTAACAGTATTATCATCTAACAACAGTATCATCTAACAATGTTATCATCTAAAAACATTATCATCTAACAACAGTATCATCTAACAATGTTATCATCTCACAACATCATCTAACAATGTTGTCATTTAACAATGTTATCATCTAACAACATTATCTAACAATGGTATCATATAACAATGTTATCATCTAACAACATCATCTAACAATGTTATCTAGCAATGTTATCATCTAACATCATCTAACGTTATCATCCAACAATGTTATCATCTAATAACACACTGTCATCTAACTAAGGTATCATCTAACAACATCATCTAATTACATTATCATCTAACAACATCATCTAACAACATTATCATCTAACAATGTTATGTAACATCATCATCTAGCAATGTTATCATCTAGCAATGTTATCATCTAACATCATCTAACAAAGTTATCATCCAACAACATTAACATCTACTAACATCATTAAACAACACTGTCATCTAAGTTATCATCTAACAACATCATCTAATTACATTATCATCTATAAACATTATCATCTAACAACATTATCATCTAACAACATTATCATCTAACTATGTTATCATGTAACAACATCATCTAGCAATGTAATCATCTAACAATGTTATCATCTAACAACCTTATCATCTAACATTATCATCTAACAACAGCATCTAAAAATGTTATTATCTAACATCATTATCATGTAACAACGGTGTCATCTAACAACATCATCTAACAATATTATCGTCTAACATTATCATCTAACAATGTTATCATCTGACAACATCATCTATCAACATTATCATCTAACAATGTTGTCATCTAACAACATCATCTAACAACACTATTATCTAACAATGCTATCATCTAACAATGCTATCATCTAACAATATTATCATCTAACACTATTATCTAACGATATCCAACATTATCATCTATAAATTGTAATCTAACATAATCTAACAACCTTATCATCTAACAACAATATCATCTAACAACATTATCAATGAACAATCAACAATGTTATCATCTAACAACGTTATCCCCTAACAGCATTATCGTCTAACAATGTTATCATCTATCAACATTATCATCTAACAACAACAATCTAAGTGTGACAAGTTGGAAGGAGATTATGATGTACAATAAATAACTGTTAGAGCTTTTGGTTTAGGTTGTATATGAAATAGTTATTTCTGTGCTAGGCTTAGGACTTATCAGTCATCCTTTGTAATTGTCAGTCTGACATTTACAAAAACAGATATAGCACTTCTTTATAATGGCCATGATGATTTGAAAAGATGACAAGACTTGATTCACCTCCAAAGCTTGAGAAACATTCCTTGTTTACCATGTGGCTACTGTGATGAATTCTGCCTCCACAGTCTAGAATCACCAATTAGCTGTGTGGGTATGCACTGTATGCGTGCGTGCGTGTGTGTGTGTGTGTGTGTGTGTGTGTGTGTGNGGGGGGGGCAAACAGGGTAGCAAAACTTTGACAGCAAAAAGACAACATGTTATTTACTCTGTACAGAGTGAGAATCCCTGCAGCTCACAGGACACACGGAGAGCCCAGGCTCGTCCGGGTGACAGCTGGGCTCCAAAACGCTGTTTCTCTTTCCTTTCCAAAACTTTCCAGGAACAAGTAGATCTGCCATTTGGTATGGCAGCATGAGGACAGGATGTGGTGAAATTCAGCTGTGTGACTTTGGCACTGCAGTAGATAATTAGGATTCATAAAAAAAAAAAAAAAAAAAAAAAAAAAAAAANAAAAAAAAAAAAAAAAAACCCACTAAGTGTGCTGCATCACCTAAATGTGCACTGTTGATAACTGAAGCTCATTCATGACATTTCTCTGACGTTAATCAGAGCACTGTGTCACATTAAGGTAAGACAGGTGTGTTCAGGTAACAAGAAGATCATTGTGTTAATGAGCTGCTTCATGTTTATCCTGATTCATCTGTTACAGAGAAGCAACACGTTAAACCAGCAGAGGAACAAACTCTGAGTTACAGCTCCATGTTTTAACAGATTTTTACTAAAATAACAGGTAAACACACATATTAACCTCCATAATGTGTGATGTGTGCATATGTGTGTGTGTATGTGCATGTGTGTGTGTGTGTGTGTGTGTGAGGGAGACAAACATGCACAGGGGAGAACATGAGGCTTTATGAATAAGATGACCCATGAGAATGTGTGTGTGAGAAAACTCAGCATTTAAAAACTGACTGATCAGCTGAGAGAATTTATCTATTAAAGTTATTGATCACTAACACGAGGCAAATACAGCTTGAAACATCATCAGGTTTCATACTGATGAAATTTATGACCAGAATGAAACACGTCTTTATTTTAGTGTGTCATTGTGTTTTATAAATCACTTCCTGTCATGTGGAAATACTGTAGTAACACCTCTTTAAGGTAAATGATAAAAGATGGTGGTAACAGATGTTATGAATGAGGGAATGTGGTCATATGATGATATTTACCATTATCAACATGGTAAATCATGCTCTACAGTTTATGACTCTGGCTATAAATGTCTAAAGGTCTAAAGCTCTGCTAGAATTAAAAAAAAAAAAAAGTTTGACCTTAGAATGTTCAATCTCAGGACATTTGTCAGCAGAAATTGGTATAATGAGTAAAAACAGAATTTTTGCTTATGTGTGACACTAGAGGAAACACCATGCGATCCCCAAACCAACAGAGTTCATTCTCTGAACATCTACAGCAAATCTAGCTGAAATCAGAAATCCAGCTATTATAATGTGTACAAAGCTGCTGAATCATGGCAGTGACAGGAAATGACCATTTGTCATCACATCGTCCATCTCTGTCTGGTTCAGCTCTGCAACTTCACAATCCAAGCACGGACTTCAACGGATTGTGTGGTGTGCAGAACGGACCATTGGCTGTCCACTCCCGTCCATAATCAACTTACATTCTGCCAGGTCAAAAAAGTTAGCAAGGAAGATCATGGTCGATCCCTCCCACCCTGGACACACACTCTTTAAGCATCTCCCCTCTCTGAGGAATCAGAGGCTGAGAGCTCTGAAAACAAGGACTACTCACCACTGAACAGCTTCTTCCCCCAGGCCATAACCCTTATAAACTCTCATAAACTCTCATAATCTCAGACTCTTCCCACTATCCATCACTGGACTCTGCTCTCATTTAGCTGCATCAAATCTGTGTCAGCATCACCACATACTAAATGTCATTATTCATAGGGATGAGTGAGTACACCATTATCCATATCCGTATCTGTTGAACTGACTAAATTATCCATATCCGTATTTGTACTTGGATGGGCGGGGCTTAGATCGTTACTCTGGTTTTATTTTTGTTTTAAATGAACTGAGGGTGAAGACAGTAGAGCACCAGGTTAGCTGACCATGATGTACTGTTTGTCTTGTGATTTCAGGTGAGTGATGACATCTAAATGTGCACAAAATTACATCAGTACAGTGGATGTATAAGGATGCTAGTTATATATACTGGATTATAAGATGATCTCGTGTATAAGCCTCTGATTTTGACCTGTAAATTTAGATTTTTAAAGAAAACCATATATATATATATATATATATATAACCCGANATATATATATATATATATATATATATATATATATATAACCCGACTCTCTGATGTTGTTCCATCAGTTAATTTGTTTAGTAAATTACCTGATTTTCTGGGTATTGTCATAGTATTCCTGTGATTTTCTGAAAATAATCCTCGTACGGGTTGTGGTGGCTGTTTTAAAACATCACCACTTTAACAGGGCTTCTCTTCCTGACTCACACCAGAACNGGTTGTGGTGGCTGTTTTAAAACATCACCACTTTAACAGGGCTTCTCTTCCTGACTCACACCAGAACAATAACATCACGCTCGTTCTTTTTGTAACTTATTTATTGTCAAAATCAAAATAACAAAACATGACATGAGGTGAGGTCAGAAACTATACCGCTGCCCCATTCCTCATCAACACTGGCTCCGCCTCCAGCTGAGCGTCTATAAATAGACTCCTCCTCCGTCAAGCAGCCGGCAATCATCACCTAATCAATCAGTTAAGATATAAATATTCAAAAATAATAACTTATTTGATTTCACTTTTCCCAAATTAAATATTTTAAACATTTGATAATTAACCAAGAAATGGCTCTAACACCGGTAAACATGATATTTATTTCAGCAGCTGATTACCGTAACTGACCAATCACAGCAACTCTTACTGGCCGCTGCAAAATGTGCTGGATAAGATGTTTAGTCATGAAATATCTAATTCAAAGGTATGATTTAAACTATTTTCCATGGGTAGTGGTAATGGGTAGTCTTTCCACCCCTGGAAATTTCNAGGTATGATTTAAACTATTTTCCATGGGTAGTGGTAATGGGTAGTCTTTCCACCCCTGGAAATTTCTCATGTATAAGCCGACCCCCAATTTACTTTGTGAAATTTGATAATAAAAACTGGGCTTATACTCAAGTATATACGGTAACTGGCTAGTTAGCCTAGAAGCTAGTAGAAGCTAGTAGAAATGTGTGTTTGTATTAGTATACATATGTGTGAAAGTCCACAGTAAATGAATGTGTGTTTGTTTAGCTGTGAACTGAGAATAATGTTGAGCTGAATCTGAGAATAGCAACTATAGCTAATAGATGCTACGATGCTAAACTATAGCTAATAGATGCTACGATGCTAGAGTGGCTGTGAGTCGTGTTCCTGCTGCTGCTGTACTGTGTGCAGAGAGGAGCTGTCTTCCTGGACTATCACAGAACCATGTGGACACAGCATTAACTGCTATCCAATCAGATTTTTTTTCCTTCAATGAGTACAAATAGTGACACATTTTACTCAGATGTTACTCGTACTCGTAAAAGGTGCATTATCCGTAACGGATATTCGTTTCATCCAAGTACTCGGCTCATTCCTCATTATTCGCTTAGTTATTTCTCACTTTATTTACTTACAATCTCACCTGGTTGTGTCTACATACCCACAACTGGTGCAATATTCTCTGTTTACATAATTTTTTACTCATATTTACTTAATCACTGTTGGTGCAATATTGTTTGCCTGTTTGCACATTTATGTTTATGCCTTTGTATTTTTGTGTTTTGATCTGTACATATTGCAGTTTTTTACCTGTACATATTGTTTATACCATGCACCAAGACAAATTCCTTGTGCACTTGTACTTGGCGAATAAAAGAATTCTGATTCTGATGGACATGCTCTATAAATGTCATTGTGATGTATCTGTGAGCTTCTTGTGGACAATTTATCCTTGTTGATACAAGAGAATTCACGATTGTGAATATCAGCAGCAAATCTCACGTAAATCCAGCAGAAAAGGATTCACCATTAGCATTAATGTGCTCAGTAAATTATAAGACATTTAAGCTTTAATGTTTCTTTTGGATTAACAGTAACAACTGGCCTGTTATTACCACAGAGTTTGTGTGCACGTGTAGTAACGCTCTAAAGGCCGTGGGAGCATCACAGTCATGTAGGATGGGCAGCATGAACATCCAAAACATCCAGATTCCACAGAAATGTTATCAGTAGCTGATGATATATAACTTTAAGATGTCTTGTCTGAGACCAAAGTGTTGACCTGACAGTCTCAGGTCCAAACACTCATGAATATCACAGCAATGTGGCCTGCAGCTGTTGTTTTATTCTAGAGCAGTCATAGTCATTGCACAGTGCACAGAGCATCACAGAGCAGTTGGCGGCTCAGCTGAGTTAATATAACACTTCAGTTTCAAGTGTAGAAACACCTCCCACCTATAGGGAGCAGTGTGATGTTGTGTAGTGTATGTCGTTAATTGCTGCAGATTGACAACAAGCTGTCCGTGTCAGCAGGTTACTGACACGCTACGTGAGAAGATGGATCCATTTGTGAGGATATAGTTTGTCAAAATATAATGGAAGTTGAAACTGGATGGCTGGAAATTTGCTCAAAATCTGGTAGATTTACTCAGATTTTGGCACTATTTTGGGACCGTTGTTCAGATTGAAAAAAGTAAAAGCAGGAATCAGATGCTTAAAATAAGATGCGAGTGTAGCAATCTGTAGCAAAGTTTTTGTTCTGTTGTAACTATGTTATTGACCACTATTTCTAACTAACATATTATACAAGTATACACATGAAAGTCTGCTGAGCATGATCTGTCATTATGGCTCACGGTGAAAAAATAGTGATTACCAGTGCTCTAGACTTCACTCTCTTAAGACATCTCTGATGGATGAACAGAAGACAGAAAAACATGTCATTGTTCTTCCTCCATCTCAGGGTGCAGGATGGAGATTTGCCTCGAGCTTTTTCCCTGCAAACTATAACAAATATCATGCTTAAAAACCAAACACATCTCCAGGCATTTCATAATGCATGATGTCTTATCTGATGCACAAGCTTTCTTTCTATTCAGTGCAGCTACATAATACAGACTGTGTTTTTGTGTTTGGTAATTGCAGTTTAGCTTGTCGCTGGAAGAGGAATGGTGTTCAGCCGTGGCAGAAAAAAGTGTATAATCATGAATGTTCATAGTGCTCTTACAGGAAAATAGATTACACTGGAGTTCTTTCTCTGTTATATTTAGGATTTTTCTTTCATTTTTCTTGTTCTTACCTTTGGACCAACACACAGAAATAAATGTTTCCCTCTTGCAGTTAACTGGCTGTCCCTTCCTGTCTTTTTCCAAAGCTGCCCAGTACATGCTGGTTTCTGTACATGTTCTGTTACACACTCTTCAGTGCCGTGAACAGAGAGAGACTCACAGCGCTGCCTGAATGAAAACTGAGACTTTGGAAGACAGGAACTCTGGCTGTGAGGCTTTACAGGTCAGAGTCTTCAGAATCTCTCTGCATAGATTGTACTGTCACATCCTGCCTGAAAACCAGTTGTACCTTTGAACCCAATGGTTCATAAAAATGGTTTTGTGGAAAAGTAAATGACCCAGGTCAGTTTCTCACTGTCTCACTTGAAGCTAGAAGAGAGATCTGTCTCAGGACTGCAAAGTATGACAGATTGCTTCAGTTTCAGAAGATGAGCAAACAGAGACCTGAGCCTCTCGCATTAAATACGGGTGTCTTGTCTCTTCTGTCTGAGCAAATATGGACACGTCAGTATCTGTGTCCTTTATTATTAACAAATATCACAAAAGAGTCAGACTTGGGGAACAAAGAAAAAAGCTCAGCTGACCGGTGATGTCTGTTCATTTAGAAGTTCATTTCTTGAAAGCTGTGCTGATGCTCTAAAATGTCATTTTGTCCAGTATGATGAAACNCCCCCCCCAAAAAAAAACAGTGTAGTTAAAGGCAAATAAAAGCTTTCATTATCTATGCATGTCACATAAATAAATATATATCATGGCACATTCATCAGTATTTCTCTTCAAGAAAACACCAGTATGAAGGATTTGTCGCCAGGAAAAAAAAGAGAAAATGTTCCAACAAGGTGAAGTTTTTAAAGTTGAATAAAACGATTGTATTAAAAAAAAAACACTCCCCTGTAATAAATATTTTCAGATTTTCCTGGTTGAAAAGGTAAACTTTTACTCGCTGTTTGATAGCAGCAGGTTGATGTTGATCTCAAGCACCATGAAAAATCTGCTGGAGAACACAAAAGTCCATTTACCTATCCAGATTCTGTTCTGTCTGTCATGAAACCTGATTTATTAATGTCATCAAGATCATTAAAAATAGCAATGTGAGTGGAAAGATGATTAGAGTGAAAATTATCACACTTTATAGAGTATTTTGAAAATAATAGATCCATTATTATGGGAAAGAAAAATTATGGGAAAAATTATGGGGAAAAAGAAAAAAATGTTCAACCCATTTCAACAGCTAAAGGAGCAAACCACATCTACGTCTGACAAATTAACTTTCATGTTGACTGTAATTTTCAGGCAAAAACAATTGTGAATATTCTTAATTTCTTGTTCTCTATGGATATATCCATGAAAAGCCAGGGAGCTCTCTAATAAGCAGTCTATTAACATATTGGTTCAAAGCACCTTAATGAAATGCTACAAACAGGTTGTGGAATCAGAATAACTGATTTGCACCAGTGAAATTATAGAAATGAACTGGGTCACAGGAATGCAGATTAATAATCATAACAGCAGTTATTTTGGAGTAAGTGCTAGCTCCACTATGGGCATTCTGATATAAATAGCACTGCTGGTCTGGAAGTTTGGTACATTAGAGTGGGCTTATTTTAGAAATATGTATTTAATGTGGTGGATTGATGTGATCAGAGTGTTTTTGAAAATCCCAAACTCACATGGAATGAAGTGTAAAAACTCTCAAGCCCCATTTTGCGCATATGCAAATGAGGCTCCAGGTGACTAAACACATGATGAAGGGACAACACGATCCTGCTTCCTCAAGATTAAAAAACTCAAACAAGTCAAAGAGCTGCTTTGTCTGCTAAGAACAAATATGAGAAGACATCATTTAACGAGGGGTGTCAAACTCAATCACAGAAGGGACCAAAATTAAAAATTGGGTCCAAGTCGAGGGCCAAACAGGGTCAGCCTTTATTGGAAACAGACTTAAACTGGCCTCATTTTCATCAGAGGTTATGATAAATTATTCATACACTAATATGAACTTCACTTTAACTGCTGCTCCCAATACATCTATAGAATTCAGAACAAACCAGAGGTATGAAAAAACAAATGAGAGATCAAATTCAAAATAAATAACATTTTTTATGTCTTCCTCTCTATCAGCGGAGTTTCCGACTCATTTCCTATGAAAAGTTTTATCATAGGAAATAGGAAAACTGATTTTTCTCAAGGGAAATCTAAAATCACTGTTTTTCATTAACAACTTCAACAAGCAAAATGAGAATAATATTTTAAATGTGATCATGGTTTCTTAGGTTATATTCTTTAATTATCATCAGCTCTGCTAACAAGGCTAACAGGTTTATCTCTAACGACAGTAAACAGCTTCTCTGACTCCACCTGTGCTGAAAGCCTGTTTTCAGATCCACCTTTCCTTTGACCGTTTCTTCCATGGACTAGCTTAAAGTTCATTAAAAATGACTGGATGGGCGTGGAGGGGAGGGGAGCTGGTGCTGCAGGTGTTGATTGACGCGCTGGCTGTTGCAGTGCATTCTGGGATTTGTAGTATCTGTAATGTGTGTGCTATATACCAGCGGGCCAGTTATTATAGAGATTAGATATTATCTTGCGGGCCACATATAACTGTACCACAGGCCGAATGTGGCCCGCGGGCCTTGAGTTTGACATGTGATTTAATGGAATCATTTGCAGGACTGTGAGCTCTGAAAAACAACTGACTGATAAGTGATAACTAAGGCACATTGAAGCAAAGTTCATTTGTTCACATATCAAATATGTGTCTGAAAGGACTTTATGCATCAATGATTTCTGACCGTTTAGAGTAAGCAGGGATTAGTAACAATATAGGAAAATACATAATACAACATCCTAAAGAGGATCATAAATCCACAATCATGAAGCAAACTCAAGATCCTACTAAATCAAGATCATAATCCCAGAGTACAGTATTTTGGGATTATACAAGCTATAATGACAGCTAAAATATAAAAGTATGAGAGAGAGAGAGAGAGAGATATTTATGAAGCACAGATAATGTGTGTTTGGATGTCAGCTAATGTCAATATTCCAGATCCTATAATCCTTTAAGAGGATTAACGGCTCTTGAGCTTCATTGAAATTCATTCACTCACTTGGAAAGATGTAAAAATATATGAATGGATGAACTTACCAGCATAGCATGTGTTAGCATAGCATGTGTTAGCACAGATATGTCAGCATAGCATGTGTTACCGTAGATATGTCAGCATAGCATGTGTCAGTATAGCATGTGTTAGCATAGCATGTGTTGGCATAGCATGTGTTAGCATAACATGTGTCAGCATAGCATGTGTTAGCATAGTATGTGTCGGCATAGCATGTGTCAGCATAGCATGTGTTAGCATAGCATGTGCCAGCATAGCTTGTGTTAGCATAGCATGTGTCGGCATAGCATGTCTTAGCATAGCATGTGTTGGCATAGCATGTGTCAGCATAGCATGTGTCGGCATAGCATGTGTCAGCATAGCATCTGTTGGCACAGCATGTGTTAGCATAACATGTGTTGGCATAGCATGTGTCAGCATATTATGTGTTAGTATAGCACGTGCTGGCATAGCATGTGTTCCATATGTTTTAGAACAGGATGCTGGCGGTTAGATTCAGCCCTGCTTTTTCAGGACTCTGAGGAATCTGAGTGAGAAAGTACTGGTCGACTTATTTTTGCACGTGATTTGACTTCAAGAAGCATTTCTCCATTCATGTTTGTATGTGTGTGTATGTGTGTGTAGTAGTAGTAGTAGTAGTAGCAGGCCCGGCATTATGGGCAGGCATTTGGGGGCATTGCCCGCCCATTTGAACGTCTTGCCCCTCCAGATGAAACTGGCAATTCACTATCATTTAAAACAACTTCTCTGTGGTCAAATAAGACAACAGAGAAGTAATTATGCTAATTATCATAGCAGCACAACACAGAGGTGTCCTCACTACAAAACACCTTTAATGTTTTCTAAATACATGACTCCTGTCACATCACTGTACAGAGTGATGACTGGGACTTAATTAGTTATTATCTGACTCAGCTGTTTTCTAATGTTTCTGTGTTCTGTGTTGGAGTATCTGGTTGCTGTATCTTAGTAACGAGTCTAACAAGGGAACACAGAGGGCTGCCGTGGAGATCTCCAGTTTGTCAGCAGCATCAGGTTAGTCAGTTTTGCCCGTTTGGCAGCTTTTTGTAAAGGAGTAGCCTATTTTATTTCCTTCACTAAATGGTCAGCAACATTCTAACACTTACATCTGTCAGTGTCTCTGTTTCTGCCCTTGGGTCCACCCAGACATCGTTACAGACTGTGGCCCATTTGTTCATTTTCTAACCAATAATCGTTATGTCACGGGTGGGTTCGGGAGTGAGGACTCAAATGCAGGCTCAGGCAGAGTATGTGGAAAAAACAGTCTTTAATTTCAGTCCAGGCAAGAATACAACTGATAGTGAGGCAGGATGAACTTACAGCAATCAGGCAAATAATTCAAAAGGCAGGCGGTGACAAAAATAGAAGAACCAACCATCAAACATAAAGGCAGGAAAACCAGGAGACAAGAAACAAGCTAACCAGGCAAACAAGACAATCTGGTAGAAAACAAAGGAACCCAGGTTGTATAAATACTGAGGAGGTGATTAACTGATAGAACACAGGTGATGTAGAAAACTGGTGGGAAACTAAACAAAAGCCGGAAGTAAGGCAAACTAGACAGCAACAAAACCAAGACTACAAAATAGTGACCAAAGAACAGATCATGACACGTTATCGCCATAACAACACGTCAGACTCTGGTAACATGTGTGTCTGTTTATTATGAGTTCAACTGAGTTATGTAATTCTACAATGCCGTCTTGTCCGACTGTTGTAAACGCAGAGTAACAGCTTTTGTCTTTATTTTCATGCCAGTTGCATGTACATGTACATGGGTGCAGTTTATACACGAGTTTGTAGCCTATAACGTTGTAAATTTTCTTGGGTGTCATAGCCTACTTGGGGAATTACGAGTAATTAAAATGAATTTAAACTAAGCAAACAAACAGGCTGCAAAACCNGCCTACTTGGGGAATTACGAGTAATTAAAATGAATTTAAACTAAGCAAACAAACAGGCTGCAAAACCTGTCAAATTTACACCTGTCAGTGTTGACAGATTCATTCAGTCGAGTCCATATGTTTAGATGTCGTCCTTATCGTCGTCTATTGTTGTCTTTACACAACATTACAGCGCATAACTTAACGTCTGTCTTACAAGCTAGAGTCCCTTCTTCTGAGTCACTTTTCACCAGTACTCTGCTTCATGCTTGGAACCCGAGTGCCACCTAGTGGCTAACTCTCATAACAGTTGCGATGTGAATTTATGACTGCTCGTCAATAAAGTTTGGCGACGCGAGAAATCACGATGGATTCACATCATCCAGTGATGATAATTTGGTGCTGATGCTTTTGACAGAAAAAAAGAGAAAACGCTTGTGAACAGCGTATGGAGGTGTGTGTCAGGTCACATTAATATCTGAGCCATTTGGCTGTAGGTACACAGGCTGTGCATAAAGGTGCACTTGCCGGGCGGGCGCACGGACTGTGATTAGATGAACAGGTGAAATACATCCCTGCTGAGATTTGATGAAGGAACGAAATCGCTTTAACAGCTCACATTTGGGGCTATTTCTATGTAGCAGGGAGAGTTTGGTGCATGTGAGTGCTCTCAGGGCTGAGAAAGGAGGGGATGTGTTTTTCGGCAGAAATAACGACAAAATAAGAGTGGACTATAATCGATGCTGCCCATATACCTCCTATTATATTGCGCCTAAGAAGTGCCATAATCACTGTTTGATAAAAGTTTTTCAAAGGAATAAATACTGTCTTAGATTACATGATCCGTTGTCTGGGAGTGGGGATGCAATTCTCAGCAGGGATGCAGTTTGAGGCACAACAAAGATGTGCACCGAGTTCAACATAAAACGTTATGTTGGCTCGGCGAAATCGACCTCGGAGTGAATAAAATAAATGCAGAGTTTTTATGATTCCCCCCCCCTCAACAATCCAATCTGACCCTGATGCCTGCCATAAACATCAAATGCCCTGCCAATTATTTTGCTCTGCTGCCGGGACTGAGTAGTAGTAGTAGTAGTAGTAGTAGTAGTAGTAGTAGTAGTAGTAGTAGTAATAGTAGTATTAGTAGTAGTGGCTGTAAGTCACTGTGTGTGACTGCAGACAACATGCAAAATAGTCTAAATACTGTTGTTTTCTGTCTATAAAGTGTGTGAGCCTGAGAAAAAAGAGTGTGCATCCCAGAGAAGTTTCCAATCTAATGATGTGTTTTTTCTGCATGAGGAATAAAGACACCAGCTAACTAACCTGTGCAGGTATATTCTTCTAAAGTTCATAAAGGGAGGATTTTCTCAACAACATCTTGTTTCAGTCAAATTATTTTCTTTGTGAGACCAAACTGAACAAAATGTAAATGCAACATATGTACATTCAGTGATACGGATTAGCGCAGATTATAGAAAGTACAATCACTTTAAACTCCTTTAACCTCTCAATTTCCAACATGTAGGCTGAATCAAAGATGAATGATTAAAAATGTTATTTCACCACAAGCAGAAAAGTCCTGCCTCCTCTCTTCATTTGCTGTGATGCAAAACACATAAGCACTTTAAGCAGTTTCCTGGGGACGTTACTGGAGAAACGATTATGGGTGATACTTCCGGTGTTCGGCAGAAGTAGCAGACTGATTGGCAGTATTTTCGGCTTTGTAACTGTTAGCTAAGTGGGCTAAGCAATAATAAATGTATTAATATTCACTCCATAAAGTCACTAATGTAGTTTTTGGAAGTCGTTACGGAGCTTGGGGATGTACAAGTACCGTAAATGACAGTGATAGTGATAAGCCAGGGCCTTTATTCAACTCAACCGCTGAGAGAACCCGGCCTTTATGAGATACAGAGACAGGAGACAGGCCTTTAATTCTAATTAAGGATGTAGAACTACGTGCTTCTCGCCAAACTTTCCCTTTGCTGTGTCATAATTTATTTGCGTCCTTCATTTTCCATTAAAAAACACGTTAAAAATCCGTTAAGTCAGCGCTCCCTGCAACAGTTATTACGGTAGGCGTGGTGAGATTCAAACCGAAATGAGAGCCTCGTAGCCGGCTAGCAGCGTGTCCCACCGCTGAGACACACCATAACTACATTAAAAAAAACAAAAAAACAAAACAAAAACAACGCCGCTATGGAGAAACATTTCACAGTGTGATCATTCCTCTATCAGCTTTTTTAAAGGTTCGCTTTCATCCATTTTATCCACATTTCCAGGTTGGTGTGTTACGGCGGAGCGTCGCTCGCTCCTCACCGGGAAGGAGCTCCATGTTTGCGGCTTTGTTTCACGCTAAGTCCGGTTGTTCCTTCTGAATGATTGAGGCGCATTTATAAAACTTCTCCTATGATAATCAGCATGACACATTTATAAAACTTCTCCTACCTTAGGCAGTGTTGCTGTGAGGTGTTACAGGTAAAAGCCGATGAAGATCAGCATGTTAATGAGCTGCTGCATATTTATAAGCCACCATTTATCCTGATTCATCTGGAAATATATATATATATATATATATGTATATGTATATGTATATATATAGATATATATATATACATATATATATCTATATATATATAGATATATATATACGTATATATATATACACACAGAACCATGACTTAAAGTAGGACAAACTGCATCGCATTGCGTTTATATATATATATATATATATGATTTCACTTTGATTTGGTCAAAAACTAGTGAATGTTATGCATACAGTTTGCGCTACTTTAAGTCATGGCTCCGTTCGGTAGCATTCCTAACGTACGTCTTGACAAGTTTGCAAAGGGTGATGCAAAATAGTTGATTTCAAGCCGAAACTCTGAACAAAACCTGGTCCAACCAGGTTATGTCTGCAGCATGAGTTGCCATGGTGATCCAGCCAGGTTAAGAGAGCCACCTTTGTGACACTGAAAACCCTGGCTTTAGGCTCAATATACCTTGCTAACACACTAATCTCGCTTCGTGGTACAGCCCTCTGATCCTGCTTCCCGTTGTATATAGGCCTGTGTGTTGTCTCTTAGTTTTGCCAGATTGTCTTGTGACTGTTCCTCCGTAGTTTTCTCTTGCTGTCCTTGATTACCATCGAGTCGATAGGTTTAGTTAGTTTCTCCCCAGTTTAGCGTTAGTTTACTTTTTTGCCTTTTGCCCTGTCTAATGATTTTGTGTTGGTTTGTTCAGTTTGGACTTTGTATCTTACTTTTCCCTTTGTGTGGATGTTTTACATTTGTATTAAAAAGTCAGGGTAATGGAAGCATTACCCTGACTTTGTCATCATGTCTGCTCCTGGGTCCTTCTTCCACCACATGACAATATATTAATTACATTAATAACTAATTAATTATATAGTATTATACTATATTATTTATTATTTTAATAATATTAAAATATATAATTATATATAGTATTTTTATTTCATTTAATAAATTATATATTAATTATATTTATATATTAATATTGTATATTAATATAAAACACAAAATGCAACAGCTAAAAAGTTAATTGTGATTTGTTTGATGTTTATTTAATCTGGTATTTGTTCTAAACACAAACATTTAAATATTCTTTTTACTCATAACTGGTAGAATGTTGGTTTGACTGCATTGATGTTGATGCAACTCTGCTAATGACAGACCGACCAAGTCTTTCCACATGATGCTGTGGTGCGGCGGTCAGCAGTGAGAGTTTCTGGTTGTGGGCGTCTTGGTGTGACCACTTGGCCCTGCTGAGCCCATGGGTGCTCAGAGAAGGAAGGTCAAGGCCGGACATGGTGACTGTTGAGGGGTGTACAGCCCTGTGACTCATCACTTCCCAATCAGGGGCGGCACTATGGGCGGGTTTATGGGGCTTAAGCCCCAGATGTTTTCCATAAAGTCCCGAATCTTTTTTTTTTGTAATAGTGTGTTTTGAATTTGCTGTAGCGTTTTTGCAAATTACCTAAATTCATCACCAAGGTGGAACCAGTGTTATGAAACTATTGGTCAGACCAAATTGGTGGATAGAACTGACATAACGCATATAGCTCCACTCTTTAGATTGTTATAAAGGGTTTTCGTTTAAAAAGATTTTAAACTTCATATAACTTCTTAAAAGATGTAACATGATTTGTTACGTTTCTGAAGCATTTCTCAAAATTTATATTTAGCTTTGATAGATATAAAATAGTTTTGAACTGGGCTAACATCTGGATCTCCGCTAACCCTAGATCCATCCCTGTTCCTGATGCGACACAAACAGACCAAAAACTGGATTCAATCAGCATCATTTAGTTGCATATTAAGAACCAACTCAAGAAAAGTAGGAGTGTTTTGTTTGGAATGACAGAAATTGTCGCTAGACCTGCCCTGTCATAGCCTCTGGTTGCCTCTAGAGGTCCTCAGCTCTCCTCTGTTTTCCTGCTCTGGTGCAGCTGATCAGTCTCGTCAGGTTCCTATTCTTCATACCTGGCCTCTTCATGGATTTACTCTGCTGTGCCTCATCTCCTACCTCATACTTTTTGTGCCTCTGCATTTATCTGCTTTGTGTTTTACTGTGGTTGCCTTTGTTACCAACTTGTTCTTGGCTTTCTCTTGTGTTTAGTTCTGCTTATTTTCTTTGTGCTGTTTTTTCGGCACCTTTTGTCTTATTATGACTTTGCTTCCATTTTGCCAGCTGTTTGTCCTCCTTTATGAGCATTTTTTTTTTTTTTTNTTTTTTTTTTTTTTGTTATCTGTGACTCAGCTGTGCCAAATTATTCCCATTGTCCTATATTTATCTGTATGCTTCATATGTTCTCTCAGTTACTGTGTTTCTCAGCAAGCCATCACTCTGTGGTTTTAGTACTGTTTTTCTAGCAATCTATCATTGCACTTTGGGTGACTCAGACATTTGGGTTTTCCTTATCAGTTTGGTAAATGTTCTGTTTTTTTGTTTAATTACCTGCCTAGCTAATCATTGTGTCTCCTGTAACCAAGGTTATATTGTGTATAGTTACCTTCCTGTACTTTCCTTACCACTGCTGTACTCTTCTGATGCCGTTGCTTTTCCTGAAAAGTTTTTTCCCTTGTTTTTTTTTTTTTTTTTTTTTTTTTTTTTTTTTTTTTTTTTTTTTTTTTTTTTTTTTTTTTTTTTTTTTTTTTTT
>VXCM01002572.1:73976-101747 GCA_014773175.1 Lucifuga dentata
AAATATTCAAGTGATACACCCACCTTAAAAATCCATGTTTCTCCTGCTAATAGTTACGCAGCCTTATGAAGTCACAGTCCTTTAAATTTTTCCATAAATGCAGTCTTCTTTTGGGACTATATTCCCCGGTGGAGGCATACATTCCCTCCACACTTTTTATTGCACTTAAACGCTAAAATTACATAACTTCTAAAAAAAAACCCCTGAATACACGTCTTGTTGGTGATGATGGATTACCTATCCCAAGAACGTTTCAAGTATCAACAAGTTGATTTTAATAGCAGAATGAACTGAAACCAATGGAGGTCTGGAAGGTAGGAAAAACATTTTTAATTCACCGTTCCAGTAGTATGCTTTGGGAAATGATTGTCAGTAATGTTATGGGATGAAAACTGAATATATTAGGCTCAAACATGCAAAAAGGGGTGGTATGGTCCTTTAAGTTAATGCAACTTGTTATTCTTGATAAATCTTGAGAAAATGTTACTGGCCAGTTAATTATTTTTCTCACATCTTTGGTGTGGGTGTGTTGGTTGCTGCTCACTGCCTGAATTATAGCAAACAGCAGCAACATCAAATCTCTCGGTATGACATCATACATTCTTACTTTCAATCAAAAGCAAATTTTTGAAATGTGTAAAACAGTCGATGTAAGCAAAGTTTTAAATTCAATGTGAATTGATTTAAGTTTGATGATTCTAGTAAACACCGTAGTTATGAAAACCTAAACCTGTCTGCCATCTGTAGGCTTCATATGGGCTCTATGGAAACCCACTAGTGGCAGGATAGAGGGACAGGTTCTGGAATGACAGGGATGTTAGAAAGGAGAAACAAAAACAATAAGAAATGATGACTGTGACACTAGGATTATCTTGCAATTTAATCAGATAAAACAATGTGTAATAAAAATCTGAAAAATAAAACGTAAAAGTGGAATTTGCTTCTCTTTCTTTTTTTTTTTCCTCTTGTTGTAACCTGACTGTGGTTTCAGATCACCAGATGTTTGTAGATTTTTTATTTCTTTTATTTCTTTATCAGTTAAATGTCTGCAGTATTAAAAAGTCAGTGTTAAACTGTCAACTTCATACTGTTAGCCAAAACAGGAAGCATAAATAATGCTAACAATAACAAATAATACTAATACTACTAATAATAAATGATACTAATAATAAAAGACATAAAAAAATTTATAGCTGATGAAACACGTTTCTTAATTATTAAAAATTAATATGACAGAGTCAATCTTCATAAGCCGGCTGTACTGTATCTGTTTGAATGTGTGTGCGTGCATACCTATGTGTGCACAGGTGCATGTGTGTGTTGCGCGTATGTATGTGTGTAAATGTATGCATGTGTGTGCATATGTGTGTGCTTATGCACACGTGTGTGTGTGCGAGTGTGTGTGTGCGTGTATGTGCATATTTGTGTATGTGTGTGTGTTCTTCCTTTAATAAGGTCCTGTGACTCTCGGCTAAATAAGTTAGTAAATGAATGTGCTGTGTGTGTGTGTGTGTGTGTGTGTGTGTGTGTGTGTGTGAGTATGTGTGTGCAGACCTGCAGAATGCTGCATTGCATTCTTTTGAGTTTATTCTTGCAGGATGTCTCTATGAAGTGCCGTATAGGACAAAAATCATGTTTCATTCACACACGCTAGTGTGACCGTGCATTTAGTACTAACAACTGCATATCACACACATACACACTAGTGTAACCACACACACGCACTGGTATGACCACACATAGACACTATTACGGGCGCACATAAACACTCATATAACCACACACACGCTAGTGTGACCACGCATATAGTACTAAGAACCTCATATCGCACACACACATATATATGAAAGCGCGTATACACTAGTATAACCACACACACATATATGAAAGCGCGCATACACACTAGTATAACTATGTATATATACTAATACGTGCAGATTATACATGTGTGAATGAGAGCTCAATACTAGTGTGTGTGAGAGGCAATAATGTCACGGAAGAGGCAGGGCTATAACCAAAAGCTCACGAGTAAACAAAAACCAGAATAAAAGCATAAAGTAGAGATTTGTTGGGCTGCTAGTTATTGTTAATGTTACACTACAGTGTTATATGGCAAAGATTCTGTTGCATTTCAAGTCTCTTGAACTATTAACTAAAAAACTGAAACTGAACTGAAAAATCCCTGCTACCTCTCACACACACTACTATGATGAGCTCTCATTCACACACTAACACATGTATAATCTGACACACTGACACTAACACGTGTATAATCTGCACGTGTTAGTGTCTATGCGCGGTTATACTATAGTGTATGTGTGCTTTCATGTGTGTGTGTGTGTGTGTGTGTGTGGTTATACTATAGTGTATGTGCGCTTTCATATGTGTGTGATATGAGGTTCTTAGTACTATATGTGTGGTCACACTAGCGTGTGAGTGGTTATACGAGTGTTTATGTGTGTGCGTAATAGTGTCTATGCGTGGTCATACCAGTGCATGTGTGTGGTTACACTAGTGTGTATGTGCACGATATGCGGTTGTTAGTACTATATGCGTGGTCACACTAACGTGTGTGTGAACGAAACATGATTTTTGTCCTATACGGCGCTTCATATGTCTCAACTAAAGTCACATTTATTTGTGGTCTGAGCATTTCTGACATTACAGCACGGACTGCTGACAGGAACATGTGGAAATCAAACTAAAAGCTTCCCTGTTGCTCCCCATGTGACCCGTGGTCTGCCTGTTCATACATGACCATGGATCGATGTGAGCTCCTGACACACTTCCCCCTCATGACTGACTCGTGACTGACATTTAAATAACACTGGAGCAGATAATACAAATATCAGCATTCAGCAGCAGCTCGGATGCTTTTCCTCATGACTGGATCTCAGCAACATGAGTGGGATTGTTTGGGCTAACTGGTCTATTGCACCACTGAATGCAATTCAGTGAACATTTCCTAAATGCAGTCAATATTTATCCTTGGCATGAAGCTGTGTGAGGAAGCTGCTCTGTCAGATCCATTACTTCATAGATTCTTATCCTGAAAATATAAATCTGAGCATTGTTATAGGCAATGAGTGAAATCAGTAAGTTACAACCTGTAATTTCATTATATGTTACGTATAATGACAATAAAGCTATGCTATTCTATTCTAGTAATATGGCTCCTACTGTATATACCAGCCAACACATTTACAGTTAAACAATAACTATATTATAAGTATTTCATTATATATATATATATATATATATTAAACTTTATTTAAGAAAGTCAATTATATATTGAAAATAATCTGTACTGCATTTTCTGTTTTGTATATTTGCCATCATGTTTGATGATATGGTTATACGTGTCATGTATCAGTATTTGTAAATAATAGCATGATGCTCTTATCAGCAGTCTGCGCTAATGTAATAATAATAATAATAATAATAATAATAATAATAATAATAATAATCACAAACTGTTGTCCTTTGTAGCTTCAACACATAACAGCTACAGGTAGAAAAAGAGCAGAAATAAAATAGCTTCATTTCACTGTGTTGGTTCTCAGCTGAAGCCTTTTATCTTTTCTATCTGGAGATTTTATTACCCTTGCTGTAATTAATTTGCATATGCAATCAAATGGTCCAGCAAGTTCTTTAAGCTAAAGCATAAGGACAGTAAATTACATTATTTATATGAACTTTCCAAGAGTTCTTTTTAATGCAGGAGACATTTAAATAACACTGGAGCAGATAATACAAATATCAGCATTCAGCAGCAGCTCGGATGCTTTTCCTCATGACTGGATCTCAGCAACATGAGTGGGATTGTTTGGGCTAACTGGTCTATTGCACCACTGAATGCAATTCAGTGAACATTTCCTAAATGCAGTCAATATTTATCCTTGGCATGAAGCTGTGTGAGGAAGCTGCTCTGTCAGATCCATTACTTCATAGATTCTTATCCTGAAAATATAAATCTGAGCATTGTTATAGGCAATGAGTGAAATCAGTAAGTTACAACCTGTAATTTCATTATATGTTACGTATAATGACAATAAAGCTATGCTATTCTATTCTAGTAATATGGCTCCTACTGTATATACCAGCCAACACATTTACAGTTAAACAATAACTATATTATAAGTATTTCATTATATATATATATATATATATATTAAACTTTATTTAAGAAAGTCAATTATATATTGAAAATAATCTGTACTGCATTTTCTGTTTTGTATATTTGCCATCATGTTTGATGATATGGTTATACGTGTCATGTATCAGTATTTGTAAATAATAGCATGATGCTCTTATCAGCAGTCTGCGCTAATGTAATAATAATAATAATAATAATAATAATAATAATAATAATAATAATCACAAACTGTTGTCCTTTGTAGCTTCAACACATAACAGCTACAGGTAGAAAAAGAGCAGAAATAAAATAGCTTCATTTCACTGTGTTGGTTCTCAGCTGAAGCCTTTTATCTTTTCTATCTGGAGATTTTATTACCCTTGCTGTAATTAATTTGCATATGCAATCAAATGGTCCAGCAAGTTCTTTAAGCTAAAGCATAAGGACAGTAAATTACATTATTTATATGAACTTTCCAAGAGTTCTTTTTAATGCAGGAGACATTTAAATAACACTGGAGCAGATAATACAAATATCAGCATTCAGCAGCAGCTCGGATGCTTTTCCTCATGACTGGATCTCAGCAACATGAGTGGGATTGTTTGGGCTAACTGGTCTATTGCACCACTGAATGCAATTCAGTGAACATTTCCTAAATGCAGTCAATATTTATCCTTGGCATGAAGCTGTGTGAGGAAGCTGCTCTGTCAGATCCATTACTTCATAGATTCTTATCCTGAAAATATAAATCTGAGCATTGTTATAGGCAATGAGTGAAATCAGTAAGTTACAACCTGTAATTTCATTATATGTTACGTATAATGACAATAAAGCTATGCTATTCTATTCTAGTAATATGGCTCCTACTGTATATACCAGCCAACACATTTACAGTTAAACAATAACTATATTATAAGTATTTCATTATATATATATATATATATATATTAAACTTTATTTAAGAAAGTCAATTATATATTGAAAATAATCTGTACTGCATTTTCTGTTTTGTATATTTGCCATCATGTTTGATGATATGGTTATACGTGTCATGTATCAGTATTTGTAAATAATAGCATGATGCTCTTATCAGCAGTCTGCGCTAATGTAATAATAATAATAATAATAATAATAATAATAATAATAATAATAATCACAAACTGTTGTCCTTTGTAGCTTCAACACATAACAGCTACAGGTAGAAAAAGAGCAGAAATAAAATAGCTTCATTTCACTGTGTTGGTTCTCAGCTGAAGCCTTTTATCTTTTCTATCTGGAGATTTTATTACCCTTGCTGTAATTAATTTGCATATGCAATCAAATGGTCCAGCAAGTTCTTTAAGCTAAAGCATAAGGACAGTAAATTACATTATTTATATGAACTTTCCAAGAGTTCTTTTTAATGCAGGAGACATTTAAATAACACTGGAGCAGATAATACAAATATCAGCATTCAGCAGCAGCTCGGATGCTTTTCCTCAACCATTTTATTGTATAAAATTGCTTGATAAGTTGAGCAGAACACAATTGGCTGTCTGATTTGACGAGTGGTAAATATCTCTCTGGGCTTTGACAGAGGGAGAAGATGACACATTTACTTGCCATTTAATTTGGATTCACACTGCTGTTTTGCAGAATGAAATGTACAAATGACAATCATGTGGCATAAAAAACTGCACAGCAGTAAAAACAACACATGGACTCATTCTCCTGCTCTTTTTCCAATCGTTCACTTTCTACGCCTGGATTCCTTAAAGCTGCAGTCAATAACTTTTTAAAAAACACATTTTATTGAATTTTTGTAAACTTTCAGTAAATTCTGGTAGGTATGTATTTATTAAGTGTTCTGTGAAAGGATCAGACCTCTGTGGCTCCTCCTACTGAAGTAAATCTGATTTGAAGAAAACATTCAGCCCCAAATTTTTCAACCAATCAGCACAAAGAAGCATCTCAGCGAGCAGCCAAGCATGTCTCATTTGCATTTACGGTGCCCTGTTCAACTGTGCGCGGGCACGACTAGTAAACAGCGATTCATGTAAAGGCGGAGCTATGAAAAAATGAGCAATTCCTCCTTCATCTACATCAACTTTCTCTGTAGAAAAGGAAGAGAACGGAAGACAACAGAGGAACAGTTAGCTAAAAAGAAAGACTTAGAGCCAGGGAAAGAAGTCTTGTTGATGTTGGAGCTGGTATCCACCGATGGAGAGACGTAGAAATATCTGAAGGCTGGAAAAGTGATGCTCAGCTGCAGGATTTCTGCTGGACAGCTACGTACTAGGGTTGAGCCAAGTACTCAGACGAAATGAGTATCCAGTACAGTTAATGTACTTTTTACAAGCATGAGTACCATCCAAGTAAAATGTGTGAATATATGTACTCGTGTTGAAGCAAAATCCTCATTGGGTAGCTGTGTCCACATCGTTCTGTGATAGGCCAGCCACACACAGAGCTCCTCCCCTACACAGAGCCTAGCCTCTCTGTCCACAGGATCTGTTAGAAAGTTTATAATTCTCAAATTAGCTCAACACGTTATTCTCACCATAAACACACATTTACCGTGTTTTTAGCCATGTGGACATTCACACGTTAGCACCTGCTTCATTCTGGTGGTAAATTTCATCAGTATGAAATCTGGGTGATGTTTCAAACTATTTGCCTCACATGTGTTAGTGATCAATAACTTTGATAAACTCACTCAGCTGATCAGTTTTTAAAGNTATTTGCCTCACATGTGTTAGTGATCAATAACTTTGATAAACTCACTCAGCTGATCAGTTTTTAAAGGGTGAGTTTTGAGCTGATCTCACACATGTTCTTGTGCACTCTGCTTCACCTGCTGTGCTGCATGTCTGAGTTCCTCACACACACACATATACCCCTGCACTGCGCGATCACACACTTTAATATGCAAGTTCCAGTTATTTTAGCATCAGTCTTTTAAATGAGGATCTCTACAGCAGAATGTGTTTCCTTCAAAACCAGATGAATCAGGATAAATGGTGGCTGGTAAATATGCAGCAGCTCATTAACACACTGATCTTCATCAGCTTTTATCTGTCACACCTCACTGCAATGCTGCCTTCATGTGACAGTGGTGCTGATTATCTAGGAGCAGTTTTATGAATGAGCTTCATTTATCACGGCGTGCATTAAGGTCAATGCTACACTCCTTATAGCTGATTTTTATGAATCTGGGTCATTGTGTTTTACTTTGCGTAGAAATAACCCCCCATCCCCACCCCACTCAAAAAAAAACAAAAAAAAAAAANAAAAAAAAAAAAACAAAATTGGCCCTTCCTGACTCCTGGGCTCATCCGTTGTCCTGGTTCTCCTCTGTCCCCCTGGGGTTCTGTGTCCTGGGTGTCTTTGTGTCTGGGTGTCCTGCCCGGCCGTGTGGCTTCTGTTGGGCTTGCAGAGGTCCCCGTACTATAGTAAGATTCTGTGTTTAGGTCCCGGCCCAACACACCAGCTACAATTACGATCCGATCTTAAGCTGTGATCTGGGTCTCTGAGGTTGCTGGACCAGTGTTTGAGGCCATCACCACCACTTAGTGCTGGGTGTTCTCAGGGGGATCAGGACTCTGGGGGTCTGGATTTGGTGCATGAAACTTCACAAATTAAACACTGCTAGACTGTTTATTGCTGTCGCTGCTTGTTCATGTGTTGTTGTTTGTCCTGGTCTGTTGTGTCGTAGGTTTTTTGCCTTTTTGGTGTTTCAGATTAAACCACTACACTGGTTATTACTGGTTATTACTGTCACTACTCGTCTGTGTGTTTTTGTTTGTCTGTGTGTTGCTGTTCAGGTGTTTAGCCCTCCTTGATAAAAAATTGTTAGTTTTAAATAAAACGTGGTAGGTTGGTCAAGGAGAGCCGGTGAAGGTCACACACACACACACATTGGGTCCGATTCCATCATCCACTTTACAAACTTGCTGACTGCAGCTTTAGTAACGTAACATGTATGAAAATTCAAATTAGACTAAAACATGCAAAATGGACGGTACAGTCCTTTAAATGGAAAACTGCTCACAGCTAAAACTTCCATATGCTTTTGAAAAAGTAAAGTTTGCTCTTATTTTTTTCGAATATCAAGGCACTTGGTGTGGCAGAGGCATGGAGCATCAGGTGGAGCGAGAACATTTCAGCCAAAGGTTTACAGCGTTTCACTGATGGAAGGTCTGGAAATGAAATCTCAGATGGAAGCTTAGCTAGCTGACAGAAGGCTCAGGTGTGTCTGTAACCCAAAACACATTACAGAGCCATCAGACTGAATGACACCTCCCTTTACAGGAGCCACATGAATGGCAGCCTCTTGTTCTCCCACTTGAAATGACAACCACAGAATATCAAATGCCAATTAAAGAGGGACAGGCACGGCGGCAGGAGTGGCATCTAATTCTCATCAGTGTGAAGGAGGAGAAAGAAACAGCTGAAGGAGAAGGGTTACTTTGAGAGGATGATCTGGCCAGTCTGCTGCTGAGATATTGGAAGGGAAAGGCGGTGTAGAGAAGCCATGATAGAGCTGCTGGGGCTAAATCAGAAGTGAAAAGCGTATAATGTGTTGCAGAAACAGGTGAACAGAAGTGTGTGTTTGTACGTGTAAAGCTGCTGTTGTTTAGCTACTTCAGAGACCAGAGTTACATGTTCACAGTGAGGAAACAATGACAGCCCCTTTATTTTTCAGGTGAGGTTCAGGATCTGAGACTTGGTAGGATGCGGTTTATTTTAGGATCAGGATGAAGGGCTAAAGGACCATACCACCCATTTTGCATATTTGAGCCTAATATATTTAATTTTCATACACGTAACGTTACTTAACATTACATTACTGTAATGCACTTTATTCTGGCATTAGCTAAAGAAACATCCACATCCTTCAGCGAATCAGACCGCTGAGCTCGGCTTCTAACTCGTTCCAGGAGAAGCCGTTCTGTTCTTGCTGCTCTTCACTGGTTTCCTGTCAGCTTCAGGGTTGATTTTAAGATTTTACTGCTTGTTTTTAAAGCCTTCTATGATCAGGCACCTGTGTACTTATGTGACCTGTGTTCCTGGCAGGAACCTTTTGGAAATTCCCAAATCTCGCCTTGTCACTAAAGCTTTGCTGTTTGTGCCCCTAAACTTTGGAATTCCCTGCCAGAGGATCTCAGGTTTTCTTTAAAAACCTTCTTAACACTTATCTTTATTGTAAGGCCCTATTGTCCCCTAATTGTGGTGACTGTTCTGATGTGGGTTATTTTACTCTAAACTATTTATTACTATTTTATTGTTGCCTTTCAACTGTAATTTATTTGTCTGTCTGTTTATGAATCAATCACCTTGTAACTCTGTTTTGAAAGGAGCTATATAAATAAAATTATTATTAATTAAAGATCACATTCCTAAACATCAGAATTTAAAGATGAAGGCCAGAAAAGGTCAGATATTATTTCCAATCAGGTCAGTGTCTTCTGATTGAGGTGTTTTTATTCTGATTGGTCGATTATTCTGATTATTAGAGGAATATTAGGGTCCACGTAAACAGAGCTAAAGTCATAAACAAATGGATATGAATACAGTAAACATGGACCAGAAATGAAGATGTTACAGACAAGAAGCCATAATCAGTAGGACATTCAGGAAGCAATCATTTTTTATTGCTCAATAAACACACAATGGAGTTAAAAATGGGAAAAAGAGAAAAAAAAACCCCAAAAAACATACAACTGCTGGTAAGGTAATATTTGAGTTGATATTTTCAGTGAAAGATCAAGACCAAGAATGCCAATATTAGTCTGAGTGATGTTTTAATGTTTTGATGTTTTATACATGTGTTAGTGCTCAGTACATTTGATAGATAAAAACACTCAGCTGATCAGTCAGTTTATTCAAGTAGAAATTTTTGATTTGATTTTTGACACACACACTCCGCCACTAACCCATGGTGTATCTATGCATCTCTTTTAAAACATGGACGTCTGAAGATCTGTGCTTCTTTGCTGATTTAACGTGTCAGTTTCACTTCAACAGATGAATCAGAATAAATCGTGTCTCGTTCATTTGCAGCAGCTCATTAACACACTGATCTTTACTGGTTTTTACCTGAGACTCACCTGACAGCAGCATGCTTGTAATGACACACTCATAACACTCATAAGGGAAGCTTTATGAATAAATCAAGCTGTTCATTTCATGTGTAGTTACCACCATATTTTAGGAATCAGCCCATTGTTTTTTATTTTTATTTTTATTTTTTTTAGATAAAGTATGGCTCGTGTTAAGTCCCTTAGTACTGCAGATGTTCCTGATCAATATATTTGGTGAAGCACGTTTTATGCAGATGTAGTATTGTTGCAGTAGGTGGTTGCAGACTTACAGAGGAAGATGCTTTTGTTGCTGAGAGACGGCAGATCTCCTCACATATACTCACGTTTTACTTTATCTAAACATTTTCCTACCACTGGATTTCAGTTTTCAGACCTAAACTGCTCTGAACTTTTTGTCTTAAACGTACTCATTCAATATATTTTTAGTCCTTTTGTATATGCTAAGGTTAGTAGATTGTAATGTTGAGAAACTGCACTTAAGGGGAATCTTCAGCTCTTACAGGGACGTTTGTCTGAAAAAGTCTTAAGATGTGTCTTAAGAGCACTTATGTGAATATGACTGAGTTTTCAGGTTCTTCAATCAATGACTCATTTTTGTGTTGAGTTGATACACGAAAGGTTGCTGAAATAAGCTGATGATCATTTCTTCTTCATCTTTTTAAATTTCACAACATTCTGCATGTGAAAACTATTTAGCAGCTCGTTCTAGTAGCTTATGAAGACATTATGTTTCCGTTCTCCCACAAGTTATTATTATTATTAGGAATATGAATCAATTCAAAAAATTGACTACAATAAATTCTCTGTTAAAAGCCAGTATTCAAATAATGGCCCGTGCCCAATTATAGCTGGGAGGTAAAGTCAGCAAGACGAAATAGTGGCCTGTCTCCAATAAAGGCTGGGTTGGGAAGTTCATCTTATTCTGAAAAGACTGAATCCTGTTTGTGTAGCGTTAGTTAGCGTTAGCTTGAATGTATCACNTCTTATTCTGAAAAGACTGAATCCTGTTTGTGTAGCGTTAGTTAGCGTTAGCTTGAATGTATCACGTGCAGCAACTTGGTAAAGCTAAAGTGAGGCTAAAAGGCTGTTTTTTAGTTGTGTCTATGTTTTTGATGAATAAAGTTAAAACGACACACTGCTGAGTGACTGAGTTTGTCTGGTTTAACAAGAACCATCGCTAACTTTTTAAAGCACAACTTTACATCTAAAAGTCTGATCTTTTTCCTTCTCCATCATTAGCATGANTAACTTTTTAAAGCACAACTTTACATCTAAAAGTCTGATCTTTTTCCTTCTCCATCATTAGCATGATCATACAGTATAACGTTAGCCACAGGAAGTGGAGGAAAAATGAAAACATTAGCTTAGCCTCAGGAAGTGAAAACCTGGATGTGTTAATAGTGTTAATTTTTTAAAAAATGTATTAAACAGTCACATCAACCACAAAATTTAACACATTAATTTTCCCTAAGTACTTTACCCTAAGTAAATACTTTAAATACTTTACCCTAAGTAAAGTTCTCAGCCACTTGAACATTATTGTGTCAACACACAATTCAAACAGGATCATACATGAAGGTCTGTTTGAATGTCTCTGTACATTATCCATTTATCAGCTCTTCTGCCCCGTGTCAGATTTCTATATGTAGTATTTATTTATTTAGTGAGCAGTCTGGGCATCGTGAGACAGAAAATAAGTCTGATTTTTCTCATGCAGCTGACAGTTTCTCTGGTAATATTGGTTTTTAATAGCTTCAAACTAAATTGAACGTTTGAAGGCAGTATGGGAAATGCTTCCAAAGCAGGAAGCCGGTAAACTTGCCCTTCAGCCACCTCAAAGCTTGTGAAGTGTTTGGAAAAATGTCAACTTAGCTGTCAACTTCACTTCCATCAGTCAGCAGAAACACGCAGAGTTACCATGCAGGGAGGACAGCTAAATATGGAATTACTGCTCATATCGCTGTTTCTGCGCACACACACACACACACACACACACACACACACACACACACACCTCCCACTTGTTTCCAGCACAGTATGAAGCTGACAGGATGCCTTGCCTCCAGGCGTGTGTACTTGTGGCTTTCTGGCTTTCTTTCCATTGTCCCATCTCTTTGCCCTTTATGTAAATCATGTTAAATTGCTGGAATTGTTGAGTATTTACATACTAATCACAAACTGCATCATCATCCTCATTCCCTGTGATCCAGATTTAACTTTAAATATACCCCATGGTGCATCATTTGTTGTTCAGCGGATTAGAAAATAGAACTGGTCACTTGAAGCTGCAGTGTTGCCAGGCTGAGTTCGTGCCTCTGCTGTCTAATTTATAGAACCGTGTTCAATTCTCCTCACTGGCTGTGAGCTTAGTGTTTTAGATAGAGAACTTATGTAACTGAAGGGTCAATGACAGAAAAAGTGCTTGACTTTAGGCTCAGACTTTAAATTTTGGTGAAAAGGTTTACCAGGAGATGGTTCAGTTTATTGCAGTTTATGTGCAGGATGTATGTACGCATGTGTATATTGTATGTATAGTACTTCTGAAATGCATAAAGCTGTTGATAAATGTACGTAAGCACAGTCAACATTTCTGGATCAAAATGTCTTGTAGATACCTGCTAGGAACCGCGGTGGTTTGATTTTTCAGCGTTACAGCAGAGGAGTCAGTCACAGCACGGATTTCCTCCTTCATGTTTCATGGGGAAGATGATTTTTTTCCTTATTGGGCTGGTTCCTGTTTATTCTGTGTGATTTCTATCTCTCTTTGTGTGTGTGTGCGCGCACATGCAACTGCTAAATGAAGCAAAGTATTAGTAAAAGCCATCATGTGAATAATTAAAGTCTTGAATAAGTTCAGGATTTGCAGAAAGTTTTGGCAAAGAGAATGATGGCACATAATTGAACAAGACTAATATAACACAGAAGAGCAAAAGAAAAACCTGTAAAACGTCATGATGCATAAAGACAGGAAGAGATGCCAGTCTGAAAAGTACTGAACCCAGCAGAAGTCAAGGTTGGTGAGGGGAAAAATGAAATGCAAAATGTGATTGAATTAGCTGCAAGGCAGAAGATCCATTGCCTTGGAAAATAATTTAATAAGTCACTAATTAAATTTGTGTGGAACTTTTTGGAGCCTGTTTTTTTGTGAGTGGGAGTTTGTCCACATCCACAGACTCAAAGCCGAGCTCCTTCTTGCTCTTCATGATGACAGCAGCGGCTGAGGTAAGAGAAGGATGGGAGTCGGACAAGTTTTCATTTCCCAGAGCTCCGTGCTGGAGGAAAAGATACGTCACATGACATGTCACATGACACTTTATGCTGCACTGAGCCTCAAGCCTAATGAGCCACAACCAGAGGAAACACATTCATACTGAACTGATGCTGGAGTCTCAATGGAGAAGAAGGTATGTGAGATATGGTAAAGCTGACGACTTTTCTCTAATCTGGAGTCATGTTCTCTCCCCAAAAAAACATGAATCTACCAAACTCACACATATTGCAAACATTCAGTGGCTCTAGGGAAGAAACTGAATTGGAGAATTTACAGTCCTGTTCTCAACGAGTCATTTGTGTCATGATAATCTGATTCTTGAGAGGTTCAAACAAGGGCTTAGCCAGGAATTAATTTCTGGGGGGNGGGGGGGGGGGGGTCCAAGAGAGGTCCACAAAAAGCATCATTTAAGGCACACTAAATTAGGTAGGTGTATTTTGTAATGTGATGGCAATAAGATGGGGGGAAAACTGAGAGACAATTTTATAATTTGTACATCAGCCCTTATGTATCTAAATCCCCTAACAGTGCATTAACTGAGTTCTCTCTCTCTCCCACACATACACACACACACACACACACAAAGCCTGCATACCTTATAACACTAAGTCCAGTCTGCGCCTCTTTTTCCTGCTGAAAATATCCAGGACTTCATCAGGTGTCACTTTGATGTCTCTATGTTCAGAGAGCAGCGTTAGTCCATTCAGATGAGTTTCAGACATTGTGCTCCGTCGTGAGTCTTTCATTCTCCCAAGTCTTGAAAAACTTCTCTCAACATGAGCAGTTGTCACTGGAAGTGTTGCCAAAATGCGAAGGAGTCTAAAAATATTTGGGAAGAAGTCCTCATTGCAAGCATTTAGTGTTTCCAGTGCATTCCTTGGCAAAGGATCTGCACTGCTCCACTTGCATTTCCAAGCTTCAATTTCTGACTGCNGTGCATTCCTTGGCAAAGGATCTGCACTGCTCCACTTGCATTTCCAAGCTTCAATTTCTGACTGCACCCCACATAAATGATCTGTCACATCTTCAGGGTACAGCTCCTGAAGCTTCTCTTCTTCTTCTTCATCTTCATGGCCTCTGAGCGCAATTTCTTGGTGGCCACAAAATATTACTGTTTCAGTTACACTCTTCAGTCTTTCCCTGTTTTCTTTAACTAGTCTTCTCTTCTCAGAGTCTGATTTCATTGATGTCATCAGTCTTGTTCTGAAGAATTGTTTCAAAATGTTCAGCTTTCACGTTAGCATCAATGTGGTACTTTTTTTTTTAGTGTCATCTCTAAATGCTTCTAAAGCATGCTTCCAGTTGGAAAATGGCACGCTTACCAATTTTCCGCTGCCGATGTGACCACCTTTGCCCAAACGATCCCCTGCAAAGGCCATGCAGTGTTTGCAGAAGCAGCCATCAGCCCGACAGTAAACCAGCCACGGCTAATGGTCCAGCCACTGTTGCTGGAAAAGCAACCTTGACTCATTTGGAGGGAAATTAAATCCTTTTGCAGGCGTCCAGTCTGATGAATAAATCATTGTCCAGTCCAAGTCAGAAAATCCCATATTTTGTTTTAATAACACAAGTCCATTATATCAGTTTTTGGTCCCGCTTCAGCTGTAGTGTTAGCATCCTTCGACATCGGCTTACAGGAGGTATTAGCAGCCGGTGGAGGTGAGTCACCTTCCTCAGCGCTGCTCGCTCCGCTGCTGGGCTTATTTGGAGTTTCAGCGATGTTGTTATCCAGCCCGGATAACAGTGACTTTTTTCGGAGGACCAAGAAAGTCACTATTTTTTTTTTTTTTTNGAGTCCGTTTCACGCTCAGTGTCAGTGACCCTTGCTCTCATCAACATTGTCTCTGATTGGCTGTCACATTTACATAAAATTAGTGTGACAGGTTTAAAAAAAAAAACCAAAAAACTATGTCTCTCCAACAAAGGGGATGATAGGTAACTTGTACCCGTCCATCTATCCATCCATCCATCATACCCGCTTATAGTGTTGAGGTTGGGGGAGTATTGCAGGCATTACTACCATATGGCCAAACTGATGCCAGAGAATAACAATATGAGGTGTGAAATATAAACCCAAAATCCACCCCCCTGGCTACGCCAATGGGTTTAAATATTGTTATCGTTAGGAGATGAAGAGGAAGACTTTAGTTTAAAACAGGTCCTGAGTCTGCCTTTGTCCTGATCACCTCTTTTTGCATTTCAAATCAGATTCCAGTTTTATTGTGCTCAATTTTAAGTTGTGATCAGTGAGCTTTTTCGTGATAGTCAAGTAAGTGTGTGTTTTGCAATGTGCTCGACTTTTGGTGAACTTTCCTATGCAAACTGTCATTATCAATATCAAATAGTCCACTAGAAACATCAGCAGCACATCTGGTCATCATACGATATTACAGTGCACCAAATTCATTTACACCTGTGGTAAATGGAAAACAGGTATTCAGTGGACATTTACTGCATTCTCACTGAAGAGTCCAAATACATAAAGTTCATTCAGCTACGCCATCTCCCTGTTTTGAGCGTAAACTTTTAGTATGGATTCCACGCATTCCACGCATGGATTCCACTTTTAGTATGGATTCCATGCCAGGGGCCTCATTTATAAATGAGGCCCCTGGCATGAAGAGTGTGTTAAAACACACACTGTTAGTAGGGGATACTTTTAAAATAATGGATCCCCTACTATTCAGGTCTTCATGAATTAATTTGAGGTTTATGAATTAATATATTCAAGTAATAAAATTCCCCAGACATTTTTTTTAAAAACCCATCTTAAATTACCGCCGTGATGTCACCTTGGAATAGCTGGTGACACCATCATCAGGCTGCAGTATACAGGAAATCCACCTAAGCACTGTTACATACATTGAAATAAGCAGGATGAGTGAGCAAACACTTTTTTGATCCAAAAGCAAATCACCCAAAACTTTTTTAATCCATAAGGAAATTGTTAAACGATCACCATAGGCCATGACAGCATTTTCGTGTGCGCTGCAACCATCTTTTCCAAGATGGCAGCACCTGATTCAAGCTGGACTTTAAAAGCAAATAAAACAGGTTTTAAAAAAGGCCTTGAAAATAATTTTATTGATTTTTTTTTTCTTACTCGGGTAGGTTTTTGAATGAAGACGTCTTGATTGTAGGGGATCCTTAAAGCATATGGCATGTTAATTTTTAAGATTGTCCAAATAATATTGTATATTTTAGTACCTACTTGTCATATCTTGTCAGTAGCTAATCTATGACATGCAAAGACAATTACTGTAGCTATAAATAGGAATAACTGTATGAATGTGGAGGAGAAGGTTCAGGTTTGTGCTGAATGCCATCATATCAACCTCAGACCCTGAGAGATGACCTCTATGCCACACTAGACGAACACACCAACTGTTTGCTGAAGATTGTCCGACATGCAAGGAAACGCTGGCCGGAGTCACGGTAAATTTTAAAATCCAATAACTGTTGTAAATTGGCCAGGTACATGGTGCTTCAACATTTTTTCATTTATTTTTTCCCCCCTTACGTTTCACTGCAGCAACCATGTGAATCAGCACACACAGACGACTCACGTCTTCCACACCTGCAAGGTGGGTTTATAAACTGGTACAGAATGTTTATGAGCACTGGCTAGGCAGGCATATAGAACTGTTCAGCTATCAGAGAAGCCACCTCTTTTATTTTTTCAATTTCCTATTAAATCATCCACTCAGTGTATTTTTTCAGCACACTGCAGTTTTTGACATAAAACCACAGGAAACCCCCATCATTCCACAATAACTATCTCATAACAAATCTATCATGCACCACATTGGTACTTTTAAGTCTTCGATAATTAGTTTTGTCCTTCTGTACTCTTTGCATGCAAAAATTGACCCAAGCACACCTTAGCTACCTTGCAAATTTCTTTCTTGCACGTTACATTTACTGATGGTGATATCTGGGTTGAGATGTTGATCAAAAAAATAATTAAACTACATAAGGACGGTTAAAGTCAAAGATTAGTTTAACTCGTTTGTAACTAGACATTTTTACATTTTCTGTTATGTGTGCTTGCCTGGGACTTCACCTGAATTTTCATCCTCTGCACATGCAGAAACAGACTGATCGACCTGATGGTGGCAGTAATAAAATAAAAACTCATTTAACATTCTATGGTGTAATACCAGTTATCGGCCACCAGATAGCAGGAGAGACGACTTTTCATGAACTCTAAAATAATATATAGCATAATAATAAATAACGCAACATTTTCTGAATCAGCACAGCCTGCTAAGGGTGTGTACTAGGGCTGTCACGATATCAGATTTTCACTCCACGATTATCGCGGCCAAAACTATTGTGATAACCATATTATTGCAACATCTATAGAAAATTTGAAAAAGAAAAAAAAAATGCTATCAGTCAAATTCATCTTATTGAAATCATTCTGATTAGAAATTCCACCTTAACTGTTTACATAGACACTAAATAAATGATAAGATGTCCCAAAGCATTTCATCACAATAGAATATGACATAAGCAAAGTGGTTCCTCCTGTTTGTGCTGAAATCTGCATCCCTGCTGAGAATTACATCCCCACTCATGGACAATAGATCATATAATCCAAGACAATATTTATTCCTTTGAATCAAACATTACGGCACTTCTTAGAGGCAGTAACAATAATACCTACAGGAAGTGTGCTGGGCAGCAGAGATTCAGTCCACTCTTATTTAGTCCTTATTTCTGCTGCTATTTATTTCTCACTCCAGAGGAGGCTGAATGCACCACATTCACCTTGTCACACAAAAATAACCCCAAATGTGAGTTTTTAACCTCATTTCATCCCTTCGTCTTCAGAAAGGTTTTTTTTTTACACTGGGGATGCAAATCTCAGCAGAAAAGCCACTTGCTGAAAAATGCATCTCCTCCTTTCTGAGCCCTGAGAAACANTGCAAATCTCAGCAGAAAAGCCACTTGCTGAAAAATGCATCTCCTCCTTTCTGAGCCCTGAGAAACATTCAGCAAATTCAGCCTGTCACGTCCAAATAACCCCACATGAAGGTCATCAAGTCATAATCCAGATCCACAATGACAGATGACCGCCTTGCGTCCTGCCTAAGACGTACTACTAGCTGCTACTGCCCTAACTATCAGGGACTGGTTGCCTCCTACCAGCGCTAACAGTCCCACTAAGCTAAATAAATGTATTTATTTACACTTCTAATGTCTGAGGGACTTATTTTCTGATTGTTGTATGCATTTTAAATATGTATCATAATAATACGCTTTGTATTTGGACTGGTAGATCTCAGCAGACTGATGTGTGTAAAAGTAGACCTGGTTCCAAAAAAGATTGGGTACCCCTGCAGCATACTCTCCATTTCATGCAGAAAGTCCTGCTGAATGGATGGACAAAAACTGAGGCCAAAGATTCTGTCTCTGAAGAACAAACAGTAAAAGATTAAACTGAGCACCATTTAAGTAATTGTGGCCAAAAATGGACTAATGTGCAAAATTGTTAACAGCAAAGTTGTCAAACTGTCGAAAGTACAGCGCTGAAATCCTTATTGAGGATTGGTTGTGCAGTTTGCATAAAAATGTTAAACTTAAGAACATTACTTATGTTCAGGTTACCTTCTTGAGCATGCACTGTTGTCTCTATGCAGTAAAAGATTGTCTATGATAGTGATTCCCAACCTGGTGGTCCCAAACCCCCACTAGGGGTTGCCATAGCTTTATGAGGGGATCATGAGGAGTACAAGAAGGAAGAATGGAATGTGTGAAAAACACTTAAAATTATCTATATGGACATATACTTTAAAAAATCATCAACTTTATTGAAGCTCGCCCGTTAAATGAATCTTTGTGGATCTGTGTGAAGAGACACAGCAGACGTTCCTCTTTCATACCCGAGTGTGCTGGCTATGACGGAGCCAAGCGTTGGTTTGTTTCATTCAACTCCAAGACAAGATAAAAGAGTTAATAACCCTCAATAAGCAGAAGCTGTTAGTTGAAATCCCAGATGACTTTCTTACTAGAACATCATACCTAGCTGATATTTTCAGCCTCTGCAATGTGACAAACCAACACATGCAGAGCGCAGATGCCAACATGATCAAATGCAAGGAAACTGTTGACGCATTTGTGCGTAAAGTTGAGCACAGAAGGAATAGGCTGATGATGTGGAATTTACAACAGCTTCCTTCATTACTTAGACAGACAGAGTGGAATTTACGTGACTCCAAAGAGTTCACACACAAGATGGAGCTGCTGCAGGTTCACAGATGTTCATCAACATGTCACCAAATACGCATGAATAATGGATCCATTTATCGCAAAAGAGGAGGATGTGGAGTACCTAAGCCTCAGTCTGAGCTCTAAATTACATACGGATCTCACAAACCTAAAGCTTATCCATCATTCCTTAAACCCTAAAACTAGCAGCTGCAGTCCAGTTAAACTGCACTGAATTTGATGATAAGTGACTTTACTGTTTTTATTTAATCATGTATCCTGTGTTCTTGGTATGAAGTGAAATGTAGAATTAAAAAGCTGCTGGAACATTTTATCCTTGGTGTCTAAAACTGTTTTCAGCCATAGACAAATAAATATACATTAAATCCCCTGGAAATCACCAAAACCATGCAAATCCTAATTAAACCTAATAAGGACCCTTACTGTTTTCCAACATCCATTTTAACATTAAATCCTAAACAAAGATTCACTCAGTATCTTTAAAAAAAAAAAAAAAANTTTAAAAAAAAAAAAAAAAGGCCTTCCTGAACAGCTAAATCCCTGATGAAACCTGATTTCCATTTCATTTCATTTCAAATTTGTAAACTAACAGTCAGCATCTAAGAACAAAAAAAGACTAATTTTTCTTTAGGGATGAATAAAAGGTTAAGTTAAGGACAGGCGCTGGTTTTTGCAGTGAAAGTGAGCGTTTTTCAGCAGCGTCATGTTAAAACACCATCATGTCTTTATAGTTGTGCCTGAGAGGAAATCATGACACACTTCCTGCTTCACACCAAATGACACTATTATATTCTTTATCAAAGCTCTAAACAGAAAAGTGCTGTGGAGACTCCTGGGTTACAGTGGAACAATGCAAATGCTTTTGTAATCTCATTTTACAGTATTAATACATTTCACTTGGGGCCTGGTGTAAAAAAAAAAAAAAAAAAAAAAAAAATACACATTTTTCTGTGATTAATCACGATTAATCACAGGAACTTGTAATCATTATAGATTGAATCACCAAATGTATGTCGAATCAATGCAAAGGAAGTATATTTTACATATTTGTTACTTAGACTATAACCTGTGATTATTCATTTCCAACAAAAATACTTCTGTAGCAAGTACAGTCTGAGTACAGTACAGTAACTTTATTTTGTAATGATTCATTTTACTTATTTTCATGATATTCTTTCTTTTGGGTTAACTAACACTTTAACACATCCATCCATTAGATTGATCTTTTTTTTTTTTTTAACCCATGTGTATATTTTAAAAATGTCTAATAATGCATCTTATAGATTTAATACATTGGTACAAATCAGTACTTTTATTTTTTCTACCTTGATATTACTGATTACTTATCCAAACAAAATCAGCAACAGCAGCTTTTCATCTCAGGCCTGAAGGCACTAAAGGGTGAGAGGGTGTGTGTGTGTGTGGACTTAGCATTCCTGATAGCTTCAGGTGTGACTGCTGTGGATCATCATTTTCATCTCATATCAGCTTGAAATGCATTGATAAATATTTTAGCCAAGAGACAATGATGAATAATATAAGAGTTCAGATATTATAGGATTTATGATGGCGTCCAGTAGACGTTTGGTGCATGCTGATGGGCATTCGCCATGCTTGGTGGCCTTTCCCACCTCCTCAGCTCACCTCCAGGTGTTTGCCTCTGCATTAGTCTGTTCTATTCCTGAAAGTCTAATAAAGCGTCTCTCCTCCAGCCGCCGCTGCAGAAAAGAAAAGCCCCGCCTCAGCGGAATGCTTTCCAATTAAATCCCTCCGTTTGTGGACCGGGAGATGCCATCTTTAAATGAGTTATGGTCGAGAATGGAGATGGATGGCGTGCAGGCGGAGGGAGTTAAGAGGTAGGTGAACTTAAGACAATCCATCCTGCTGGCACAGAAAGGACTGATAGAGTAACAGAAAGAGTGTGGAACAACAGGAAGCTGCTGTGCTGTGTGTCTGTCACACTCAAATAACACACACACAAGACTAACAGCAGCAGGCTGGCCCAAAGTGTATGTGTGTGTGAGACACACACACACACACATAGACACACTCACAGTCTGGTAATGCCTGGTTATGCATTGGTGTGCTGCAGCAGTACAGGATGTTTTTGCAGGATGGACGCTGAGCTCAGGGAATGTTTGGATTGTTGGAGAATTGTCTGAATTCTGCACTCCAGATGCTGTAGTTTACATTGCTGCTTCTGCAAACTTCTGACAAAATTCTGAGACTAGTTACACAAAAGTATGTGATATTTTTTAATATTACTGATGATGATGATGATGATGCTTATTCAGTTTAAATGTTTTTGGAACATTTCGACAGTTATGGCCTTAGATCCACAAGAAGATGAAGTCCATGATCACACACACACACACACACACACACACACACACACACACACACACANACACACACACACGCGCACACACACACGCACACACAGTGGGGTCCAAAAGTCTGAGACCATTATGAAAATGCTTCTATTTTGCATTCTTATTGAATTTAATAAAGATTTTTCATTCCAAACAATAATATCATCTTAACAATTAGAATGAAAAGGTGAATCTTTGAGAAATGTTCATGAATGTCAGAATATCTTAGTATTTGGTACCTTTAGCTTTAATGACAGCATCATGGACTCCACACATCTGTAAAAATCTGATGAGCCATGTTATCAGCATGATGTGACGATGTTCAAAGAGCTTCTAGTGATGTCAGACTTTCTGATTATTTCCACATTTACATGGAAAACATCACAGATTTTACATGTGGTCTCAGACTTTTGGACCCCGCTGTATATTTATTTATATTAGGGCTGTGTTTTGATTTAAAAAAAAAAATTAACTAATGAATCACTCTGAATCCTGTTTGTGTAGCGTTAGTTAGCGTTAGCTTGACTGTATCACACGCAGCAACGTAGTAAAGCTAAAGTGCAGCTAAAGGCTGTGAAGTTGTTTTAGTATTTTCTATGTTTTTGATGAACAAAGTTAAAACGACACACTGCTGAGCGACTGAGTTTGTCTGGCTTCAACAAGAGCCATCGCTAACTTTTTAAAGCAGAACTTTACATCTAAAGTCTGATCTTTTTCCTTCTCCATAGTTAGCATGAGCATATAATGTTAGCCACATGAAATGGGGCAAAAACAAAAACATTAGCATAGCCTCGAAGTGAAAAAACGGATGTGTTAATATCATTACATTTTTAAAACGTGTTAAACAGTCCACATTAATTCTAAATTCAGTATATATAGATATACATCTGATGTCAAGGTAATAATAGTAAATGTTGGGTTTTATATTGGCAAAAAAAGAAAAGCTAAATCAGAGGACCGTTGGCTTTGCCTGGAGGTGTGTGATCTCTATTTTTATTTTCACTTACAGAAATTTAATTTCTCTATAAGAATTAATCCACATCTGTTCTTTGAGGTCTGTTCACTAGCTGAGGTCATTCTGTGCAGGAATGTTACGACAAGGTTATGACCTCACCTGCTGTTACAGTGCCATGCCCATGTCAAACCAAAGCAGAACCGAGGCATTTGTGTGGAGAGTACAGTCTGATATTTCACATGTAACTTAAGTATTTTCTGTGTAATTTGTTCATTTTTCACTAAATGAAACAATAACAGATATGTTGTTTTTCACACTAGTAGGCCAGGATATGCAGCACAGGCTTATGGTGCATCAATGTGCACTTATAAAACTAAGTGCACAGTGGGAGTCCTCATGGAGTTATGGAATACGTAGCATAGTTTTTGATCTGTGACGCGGGGATGTGATCGGTGTAATCGCACACAACGCATGAGAAAATGCTGCAGCTAATTGGACTCACAGGAATCCAGCGAGCGGGATGAATTGCTCGTATATTGTTTTTCCTCTTTTTCTTTCTGTTTGTTCTGTAATTTGCAGTTGAGTGTGTTTGTTAGTGAACTGGATGTTTCAGCCTTGTAGGAAATATAGTGTCAGTGAGAGGACTGTTGTTGTGAAGGAATCTCTGAAATGACTTTTTGCTGAGGGAAGCGTTCCTGCATCTCATGGTAATGACGCCTCTAAGGAGCATTAAAGTGCAGCGTTTGGACAGTAGCAGCTTTGTGACTGTTACAGCGGCACTCTTCAATAGTTAGTTTTTGTAGATTTTATTCTTTATGACATAAAATCCATTTTGTCCAGCGACTCTGATCAGTATAAAGAGAGCAGGAAACAAACAGAAGCTCCAAAACAAGAAAAAAAAATATCTCCATTTAAAAAAAAAAAAAAAANAAAAAAAAAAAAAAAGTTCATGCCAGTTTTAAGTCTTAAAAACTTACTTTTCATAGAACAAGTGAAAACTCCACATATGGTGATATTACATCATCATGATATTTCCCTGACACAATAAGGCAAAGTACTACAGTTGCATCAAGTCAGTGACACAATAAATGTAATAAAGAAGTGCTTTGTGTTTGACATGGCTGAAATAATCTCATTGTACTGACAGATTTCTTTCACTTGTCACGACAAAATGTTGAAGTTTTAGGTTTTGGATTCTTATGACGAATTATAGGAAAAATGTCTATCATTTTTGCAGTACAATGCTTATGTTATGCTTCATTCATGAAGATATTACATGCACTGAAAGCTCATGAAGACGCTTGCCTCTGAGCGTATGACATGTCGGGGAAAGGCAACAAGCTGAGGACTGGAAGCTCAGCCCATGGAGTTCTTTATTTAGAGTAACATGTCTGGTTTCATGTTATTTTTGAATTGCCTCTGACTAGAACTGGGCGATAAATCGATTTAATCAATTAAGTCAATTTTATGTTTTGGCACGATGTGTAAAATGGCTGAATTGCAAAAGCGAAATTTAAAAAAAAAACCAAAAACCTAATATATAAGTATTTTTAATGGGGGAAATGCGGCAGCGGGTCGCTCTCCATCAAACAAGCCTGTTTTATGTGTTAAACCTACCAATCAATCGCCCATCACGTTCATTGATGCCACGCCCATGAAGCTTTCAGCAGGTCAGACGTGCTTCAAGATGGAACAAACACTTCGACTGAAGATGAACTTCTTCCTAAAAGAGGTAACATCACTTCATCATGTCAGTTTTGGAAGTGGTTTGGTTTTTCTTCACAGTGTGGAGCAAACCAGCATGGTCTGTAAAGTTTGTAGGAGCTGCAGCTACTAAAAGTAGCAGCATCTGCGACAGAAACATGCAGCTGAGTGGCAGCAATGCAGCGCTGCGAGTTGCAGATCTGCAGTCAAAGCGCAGCAAAAAAAGCAAATGATGTTACTGCATCATGTTCCAGTGTCATGGCGTCTGATCAGAGGGTCTTCATACGGTGGAATATTAACATGTCAGAGCATCAAGAGGCAGCAGACAGGCTGGTGTTCCTCACAAGGAACCTGGACGTCGCTGTAAAAACCTTTTCATTTAAAAGGTTTAGTTTAGAAAGCCCTACAGTTTTATTTTAAAATATTATTTGTTTTTATTCTTTTAATTAAGAAAACACTTATTTGAATTATAGCTTGATCTTTTTTTAGTTAGTTTGGAGGAAAAACAAGACAAATCGAGATTAAAATCAAGAATCGATTGAGAATAACGTGAAAAAAAAAATTGAGATTTTATTTTTCGGCTGTATCGCCCAGCCCTACCTGTGAGTATGAAATGTGCTGTAAGGAGAAACTCGCCCAACAACAACCGCTTACTGTGTGTCACGTCCACAGCAAAGCCCTGCTCATTAAGGCATGAAAATTCATTTACATTCTGTGGTCAACATGGCAGATGACTGTACCACATGACCTCTGACCCCAGGTACTCTGCTCTTAAAGCCAGTTTTCATGTTAATGGTGGGCTCAACATCACCCAGTGCCACAAATCTGCTGCGAAGGTGTCTGTGTTCATACATACTGGCAGAGGGTGTGTGTGTGTGTGTACATGTGTGCTAACGAGTTCCCTCCTGAGCAGCATGTTTTTATTTAACAGTGCAACCATAAACGCTATGCAGCAGAAGTGCAAAGCTCAGCCAGAGCGTCATCAGACGTGAGTGGCAGCACGCAGACGGAAGCAGAGACGAATTTACAGATCCAGCATCCATTCATCCAGCAGCTCAAATGCAGTGCAGCTCCTTCATTTTTGGAATCAAACAGAATGCATTGTAATGCGGCTGCGCAGGCCACCGTGAGGATGGGCAGCTGGAAGTATGCAAAGTTTTTCAGGAGGAAGAAATAAAACTCAGTCTGAGTCCACGGTCACACTAACGCGTAATACGGCGAAATTTCGGCACAAAATCAATTCATTTCAATGTAATTTGTGCAAATACTGGATTCGCTTGCAGAGGCAAACTAAATTCATATGGTTGAAAAATAAAAATTTTGTCCAGTGCTTTCATGTAGAGTTCAACTTTGTGGGATTTTGAATTGCAAATTTGCATGGTTTCCCAATCCATCTGGATGCTGCTGACCTCTGATCGAATGTAGGGAACTGTGGTCCAAAATGGAGGAAGCGTCGTTTTAGCATCACCAGATTTTGCAAAATCCTGCTCTGCTGGAGTTTAAACTGCTCCATAAAAAGATGCAACATGTTTACAGTCAGTTATAGACAGGAGTGGATAGTACAAACTCCTGACTTTATGTCCATTTATTGTCCAGTTAGCCACCAAGCTAGCTGTAACTTTCTTGTAGTTAGCTAACCAGCAAGCTAGTATATCACCAGCTAGCTGGGATGCAGATACATGGCTGGCTAGTTTGCATGCTAGGTAGCGGGTGACATGCGAGCTTGCTGAGTGTTTGGTTATGCAAATAATGTCATGTGAGCATAAATACACAAACAGTCCTGTAACAAATATTAGCTTCATGAATAATTTGTAGTTGTTGTTGATACTATCAGAGTTACAGCTTTATTCTCATTTCTGAGTCTGTTGCTGTTGGAAGTCATTACGTCACCAAGCATCCAGCACCGCGTGAGCATGCAAATATTTGCGAGGACGCGCAAATTAAATATGCGTTGCGTGTTGTTAGTGAAAACTGAAGTTGGATTATAAACGTGTCTCATGCTGAGAAGAACTTTGGATAATGCTTCTTTCATTGACTAGATGATTCAGCAGCAAATACTCATCTCTGCTGTGAGCAAGCGTGCGTACAGCTGCTACACTCAACACGTCTCTTTATTTTCACAACTGCTCTCTCTCTTTTTACATGTCTGCATGCTGCACTTTCAGGTAAAAGTAATCCCCCACCCAAGTGTCTCTAAGTGTTGTAAATCTTAAAGTTGCAGTACCCAACTGGTCCTGACAGTATGAACATGTACATAACAGTCTCCTCATCGTCTGAAGAACCAGGTGAGTCCCACAGGTTCACCCAGAACGTTCAAGAACGTTACGTAGGAGTCGGAATGGGAAGGGAATTCTGATCTGTGGATTTAGACAGCAGCAGCTGTCTAAATTGGTGGATATCTGATATGTATCCGATTTATTTCCACATATGCAAGAGGCCCAGAACAGATCTGAGAATATCTGATTCCATGTGGCTTTTTACCATTTACATCTTCAGGAAGCGTGTCTGATACGTGTCACGTGAGCTAAAGATAAGAATCAGTAAGTATCAGTAATCATGTACGTGGTCGTGTAAATCCAGCCCTACCAGCCCTAGCCCTGGGTTAGGGTTAGGGTTAGGGTTAGGCGTGGACATGATCACACATCAGTCTGCACGTTCTGACTCAGCTTCCACTGCAAACACAAAACGACTATGAATGAATATGTTAATTATGCTAAACAGATAAAAGCTGCAGATTCAGTGAATTAAAACACACCTCCTGTTCCTATCCATACATCTTAATGTTTAATAACATTTAACGTTTTCAAGCATCGCTGTATTTACACTGACGCGTTATTTAATAGCTCAAGTGTTAAAAGTTGTTGTGAATCAGCAAAACTCAAGCGCACATTACACTGCACTACTCCTGTGTGTGTGTGTGCATGTGTGTGTAATATGTAATAAATAATAATAATAATAATAATAATAATAATAATAATAATAATAAATAAATGTGTGATGTTCACTGTTGTTAGTGG
>VXCM01002573.1:0-69390 GCA_014773175.1 Lucifuga dentata
TTTATTCGGGCTTGGGACCGGCACAAGGTGGACACTGGCTTGTGCCCCCTTGAGGCTGCATTTGTATACTCTCTCCTGTGTCTACATATTTACTGTCAAGACTGTAAGATACTAATAGGGCTCAATTATTTCTTCCTGATTTTTCATATTTCACACAATGATTTTGAGTGAAATTTTGTGATTAATTTCACTTTGCAGCTAAAGGTACAAGTATGTAATCAGAACCCATATTTTCCATCTTGTCAGACTGATCAAAATGAAAGAAGAGATTCCAAAGGACATAACCATTTCGATCAAAATGAGAAAAAGTGGTGACCTTTTTGCTGGAATTGCAGTGAGACAATCTCAAAAGATTCATGAGAACAAATTATGTAAGAACAAAAGGATTTTTTTTTTCATGGCCAAAATAGGAAAGGTAATTTNCATGAGAACAAATTATGTAAGAACAAAAGGATTTTTTTTTTCATGGCCAAAATAGGAAAGGTAATTTATTTCTCTCTTCTTCAACTCACAGGAAAATTAGGTTAAATGCTACTTTTATCAAATGAAGATGGCATGTCAATTGGATATAACTAGAATGAGACCCTGATGAAACCACCACAGTGTTTTAGGTATCCAGAAATTGCTCATTATGCTTTGCAACTGTAGTAGAGGGTTTTATAATTAACGTTTCATTTATTGGGAGCATGTTTATGAATTATTCATTTGTGACAAGACTATAAGTAATTATATACGCCACATCTGAAATGTTCCTGTGTGTTTTGCTTTCTGATCAAAAAAAGCTTTGCCCTCTGCCTTCTGCCTTTGAAAATTAAATCCCTGCTGAAGTAAGATTGAAGTAACCCTCTTGGCTACATCAAGTCTTTAACCCTTAAATGCATCAGTCATTTTCCATCCATTTGTACTACAGTATACTGTCGGGTCATTAGAGACCTGTAACGCACGCAGCACAAATAGAGCTACAAAGTGAAATATTTTTGCTGGCAAACTTTTCAGAACATTTTATGAATAAAACAAACCCACAAAAAATAAAATAAAAAAAATAAAAAAAATTGTCATATAATATTTTTATAATGACTTATAGATCCCATCATCAAAGTTGGTGCATCACAGCGATGCTGCTCTGCATGAAGGTCTGACACGGCGCTGCAGCATCTTCCTGTAGCAGTAAGCTAGCAGCATAGTTACAGCATAAACAGTCTTCTTCCTCTAGTTTCAGCATTTGTCCATCATGTCAGTGAAACTATAGCGCCACCTAAGGACCAAAGTTGAACACAACTATTACTTGCTGCCTGTATACCAGGAAAAAAAAACAAAAAAAAAAAAAGGTNAAAAAAAAAAAAAGGTGACACTCTTACATGCCTTGGGTTTGTAGCGACCCTATACACTTTTTAGTGAAAAACATTAGAAAAACAATTATTTCCATCAATTTTGACAACTTGAAACCATAAAACTGTTAAAAACAAAGAGTTTGAGNAACAATTATTTCCATCAATTTTGACAACTTGAAACCATAAAACTGTTAAAAACAAAGAGTTTGAGGTTGAGGGCTTAATTGAAAAAAATGAGTGAATTAGAGGTATGTAACATGATCCTGTTTGCTAAAGACCCATCCTATGCATTTAAGGGTTAAAGCATCTCAATACAAACTGATTTCTTAAACAGGTGGTTCTCAAGTTCCACCAAATTGCAAAGTTTCCATCTCTCTCTCTCTCTTTGCTCTACCCGTACCTGTTTACCTAAACCAGGTGTGTTCATGTTATCAGAAGTTGCCTCAGTGATCTTGATTTTCTAAATAGATCAGATGAGTTAATCAGGTGTGGGTAGAGCAGGAAGAGATGGAAAATATGCAATGCTGTGGCCTAACGAGGACCAGGATTGAGAAACACTTGTGTAAAAATAGTGTGGCACAAATGAAATCTGAATGACTCACTCATATATTGGGTCTGTCAGAGAGTTTAGGTGCAACGCTTGATCTATGGATACAACTAATTTATGGTTAGAATACAGAGAGATGTGTAGTGGTGGTACCTGAAAAACAAGATTGAGAACCATTAGCTGAAGGTATTGCTTTTATTTATTTATTTTTGTACTTTGAATATACTGTGTGGGCACCCCAGAGGCCGAGAACCCTAGTGCAGTCTTTACCACAGATATAACGCTAGCAAGGGTGACTAGCCTTCAGTAAGGCATTAAGGAGATGTTATTTCCTATGACTGATGAAATTTGTCTATAAGAAACAAATTTCCTCTGGGTTTCGGGATCCATTAAATACTGCTACAGTGCCTATGTGGAATGATGATATAGTGAGATGCAAGAATGGATGCACTCTAACATCTAAAGCCTGACAAATATAGACTAATCACAGAAGCAGGCCACACAGCTCTATTCTTCATCCTATTACTTGTAAATCTCTCAGTTTTCCCCAGCTGTCTGCTTGCCACAGATAATAAGAAAGGAAAGCATTTTTCTCTCACTTTATGAGTCTCCTGTATGCAAAGTAGAAGCAGATCTCACTTTCAGACCTCTTTCTACTCAGTCCCTTCCCGAAAAGGAGCATCATTTTCTTTTATAGAGCTGTGATGTAATGGATACAATAAATAAACAGAACATGCTAATGAGTTGTTGCTCAGAGAGGAGGTCTGACATGTTAAATTATAAAACTTCTCTGTATCTTTGATGTGCTGATTAAACTCTGCGGGTGTTGGACAGCAATTTGGAGAGAAATGTCAAGAATACATGACTGTTTTGGCCTTTTTAGAAAATCCCAAATAGAACAGAATACTGCAGTCCACTGATAAAGACTATTATTCATTCCATGTGATGGTGGCGTTAAGTGGGAGGTGAGTTAGGCTGTGAGAAATGGCAGGGTGGTTTGATGATGTTTGTCCCTGCCAGGGCCATCTGCACTGTTGGAATGGCTCTCCCTTTTAAGCAGTCTGATTGGTTGCTACATCTGTTCGCAAATTCTCTCACACTGTTGACATAACTGATAATAGGTTGGTGTGTGTTTGTTTCTTTTGTCCTATATTTGTGAGAACCAATTTGACTTTTACAATCAATGTGAGGATGGACTTGCAAAGTAATGTCATTCTGGTTGATTCTCACATTTGAAGGTTGGACTTGGGTGTATGGTTAAGGTTAGAACTAGGATGAAGTTAAGATAATGGCTGAGATGAGAGATTCTGTGCTTTATTTATTTGTATTTTACTTATTTACCCAGCAAGTGTTGTGTAAACAGCATGTATGTACATGTGAATGTGCATACAACATGAATGTAAACATACATTCATGTTGCAAAAAGTGTAACATTGTCATTAGGTCCTTGTTGAGCTGGCTTAAGTACCTGTAGCAGAGCCATTTTACTTGTCAGAGGATTCAGGCATCTTAGTTTCCTGCTACTGCATTATGTCTTCTTTTTAATGAATTTTATTTACACCATTTGATAATTTAAATCTGTATACATTATTCTTCAATATGACATTAAATCAAACAACTTCTTGTAAAGTGAAAGGTGATGAACATACAGAGCTTTCTACTCTTTGCTTTGGTTTTACGACCACATATTTACTGTATAGTTGAGTCTAAGCCATTTGCTTCAACCCTGTTTCCAGCAGTGGAATTCAGCTATTTCCATTAAAAAGACTATTATAAGTTGATAGAATGCTACCTGTTCAGCACCAAACAGTAGGCAGAAAAGCCAGCAATTAAATGGAGAAGAAAGCATTTACTAGGTCAAAGATCCAGATATTTTTGTCAGGAGTTAGTGGAGACCAAAACAGAGCTAAAGGTAAAGTGAGCACTGGTCTTACAGTATATTAGTGCTCAGCTTTTCAGTGTCGCTACCTTGGCTGATGTTTGCTTCTCTGTCACCTTTCAAACAACCAATGCAAAAATTAGCTGTATATCAACATAAACAGTAGAGTCAAAGGGGTGGAAGAGAAGCTAATTTTCTCAAAATGTACAACACAATTTCAAGTCATACCATGATCTGTGCTAAAAAGCAATGGCTTTGCAAAATGTCAGCAGTAAGACACAGCTACCAGGGTTTGTAAAAGCATATACTGTTGTTAATGCTCAGATTTGAAATGTTAAGGTTAGCTAGAGCTGAGTGTGTTATAATGACATGTGTTGCTTTTGACAAAAGCACACAGGACAGAGGAACGCTGAGCCTCAGGTATGTCAGCAGCACGTTGACTCAAGTGTAAATCGCTTACTGCGGTGCATTTTTATCACTCGTTAGCATCGTTCGGGGTGATTTGACTTTGCTGCAACTGCATCAATCAGAGTGCTTAGAACTAGCATTGTTTTCTAGTAGTAGTATGGTAGTCATGGATATCATCCTGTTTGAGAGAAGAATATACTGTATATAGATAGATAGATAGATAGATATCACATATATACATAGGGTGTCCCAAAAAATGTATACACACTTTGAATGATTATAATTCACTCAAACTTTCTTTTTTTACAGGTGCAACTGATTTGAAGTAATGGCAAAAGCAAGACTAAGCAANACTCAAACTTTCTTTTTTTACAGGTGCAACTGATTTGAAGTAATGGCAAAAGCAAGACTAAGCAAAAGATTCTACACTTGTCTTCTTTAACTTGGATTATAAAACCTAGGTATATCTTAAACATTTTATTTATAACCATTCAGAGTGTGTATACAGTTTTTTGGGACACCCTTATATATAACTCATCTATATATTACTCTGTGTCTTCTCACAGCAGTAAATAGGTAACCAAGGGAGATAAGCCATTTAGCAGATGAGCTCACAGTGAGTGGTACTTCTGTGTGGTTTGGTGGTCCTGAGTCAGAACAGGACAGCATTAGGTTCATTGCTCACCCTGCTGAGTAATAATACTATTCAGTTGGCTGATCCTGTGCCCTTGCCATCTGGGGATTTAATGAGCCCAGAATGGCCTTGTTGATGCCAACCAATCATGGAGTTCACACCAAGTCCCCCTGGTTACACAAACTCCAGTTTGAGTCATAGCATCATGGAAGTAGGGTAACGTGTCTCATACTGTGAACTTAAGTGAGGCCTGCATGACTTGGATTCTTGTTTTTTTTTCTACATAGTATCTGTATCAGACACACAAACACACTGCCACAGTTTCTCTGTTAATATGTATCAGTTACCATGATAATTATTAAAACTGCAACTAAATTCCAATGCATTTGCTTCAAAATAATGAAGGAAATCCAGTGTGGCTGACATCTTATACAGTACATCTGTAATTGGCAGGTAACACTATTATACTTGTCATTAGTCCCTAAAAAGTTCTCTCCATGGAATAACTGAACAAAATTCCCATTTTCACACAAGAACATCCATTAAGATTCCGAGGAAAACAGAAAGTGCACTTTGTAGGCAGTTTACAGCTTCGAGTTGGGCTTTTCTCACTGTGTATGGCAAAAGATCAATACTGTGTGTTGCTCATGTCGTGCCCTGCAGCACTTTGAGTGGCATCGTCTCGACATAGTAAGCTCAGCTGCTGATTCAGAGTGCATTGATGGAGGTGAAATCCTCTCTATGATCGAGGACTTTAAAGAATCACAGCTCTCCCTAAAGGCCTGAGTGGGGCTCTGTCAAAGCTCTCCAATGCTGTTCTTCAGGCATGACAAACCAACAGGGATTCTGAGTTGTGCGCACTTAGTTATAGAAAACACAAACACACACACAAACACACACACAATACAGTACAGACATTTCTGTTGTTACTTAGCATGAACCTTCTGCTAGACCATGACGATGTTTGAAAATTTGTTTCTTTCTGCTAAAAATAATTCAGAATGTTGTTTTGCTGCATTGCTTTGAGCTGCTTTTTACATTTTAAATATCAAACTACATGTTAAAAATGTGCCCCCTGTCCAAGAATATATTTTAGTCCACCAGATCTAGATCAGACAAAAATGCTGCTATTGTGGGATAAATACGCTTGATTATTTTTCATGTATTTGTGTATTGTTTCCACCAAAGTTTGTTACAGTTGTGATTCGGAATTCAGGGGTGGACTCATAAATTTTAAAATGAGTTTTTAATCTTTGGAGATAGAGCATTTTACAATCATTTTGTTCAATTTTATCAAAAGTAATACATCAAGCTCAAACTCATATTATTGCCAAGTTTTGTGAAACCCGTTTAAAGCAGCACACTGGGCTTTGTAATATGCTGCAAGCATTAAAATTAATATGTAATTTTTCTAAACAGCAGTAGCCCAGAGAGACTACATTGACATTACAGGCCTTAATGCTCAATTCTGATGTTTTTAGTCAGGTCTGACCTTTTTGTCTTGAAGGTTCATATTCATGTTTTTAAGTAAGCCGTATGTGACACTGCTGTGAGCACAGTTCTGCCCTGTGAGGTCACACATGCACACATTTAACAAAATACATAATCCCCATTTGTTCATGAACAAAAAAAACAAAACTGTCAAACAATAAGAATGGAAACCAGCTCCACAATTTCTTATGCAATTGATTTAAAAGCTGCTTGTTTCCAATGTGTTCCTCTAGTTTAGCTTGGATGGAAGCTTCTTGAACTCTCCATTGACCTGTTGCACTGTATTAGCTGTCCTCCATATTTATTTTTACTGAGCTGCAAGGTGCCAGTGCTAAATGATGATGACAGTGATATACACCAGAAAAGTGAGACGTAAAAAAAATCCATGGATTGTGATCTGCCTGTTCTCACAGGTTACATTGCCAAAGATCTAGATCTAGGCCCACATATGCAAGTGGCACAAATCTGATATGGAAAAAACAGATTGGGTTTGCTTACACTGCTCAGAAAAAAAAAAAAAAAAAAAAAAAAACTCAGATCAGGACCACGTCAGCCTGCAATGTGAACATAGCATAAATGTCACCTACCTTTAAGCTTTCAGAAGCATTTTAACACAGTTGATGGGAATATTTGTGTAGTTTGTGTCAAACCCTTTATTTGTTTGCATGAGAAGGTCCCTGCACCCTTGACACAACTCAAAAAGGAAAGGAGAATCAAAGAGTTGTTTGAAAAATGTTGTGCATCTAAGGAGAACCTAATTAACAATTTACTTTCTGAGGTTGTCTTAACAGCCACCAATTTAATTACTTCCTCAGTGGTCACATAGCGGTCTTGTTTATTGATGTTCCCCATTTTAGATGCCTTTGCATCTGTTTTCCACTTGGTGAGACTTGCCAGTTGTGCCCTGCAGTTGCAAGTAGCTAATGAGGAACTTTGTGCCTGCTGTCATCAGTGCCACAGTCATGTTCGCCTCGTCTCAGCTCACATTGTGTGCCTTTCAAGAGACCCTAAAGCTCCTTCATCCTTACTCTGCATGGAGGTGATCCTCTCCGTCTGCATCTCTTCCCAGCTGTGACTGTAATTAACTTGCACTGATTGAGCTATCAAGCCCACTCGATGTGTGTTAACGCTCATTTGAAAAACCACAGCAAAATCAATATGAAATATAAGGCGTGCTGCTGTTAGGTTGACAGTTGCGTTGTTTTTTTATTTATGCTTATATTGTGTTTATTTTGGAAGACTGTACTTCTGTCTAGACAAATTAATACATATCTCCCCTAAAGATGGAAAAAACAAGAATATATCGGGGACAGATGACTGCTTAGTCATGTCGGGTTGCGCATGTGCACACACACACACACGCACACACAATTTAATCCAGAGAGTTTTATTAGCAATAATTCAGTGTTATCTCCATAAAGCTCCACAGGCTTTGGCTCAGTGTGGGGTGTCTGTCAGCATGGGGAGGGTCCTATTGGGCCAAATTATGAGAGCTCAGCAATCTTATTTTAACTACCCATTACTGCTAATTTCCAGCCATTAAGGTTGTTCAGGGTCAGATGGGGATTGTATGAATTCTTTCTTGGCCAATTATGAAGAGAAAATAGGCCATATTTAGTATCCTATAGGGACTCAACTACAGCTCACTCATCAAACTGGTAGGTTTAGATTCACTTGATGATCTTGGATATTTCAGATCTTGACAGCTGTCTAAACTGTCCCAGAGGGCATTTCTTTGAAACGGGACATTATCAGGTCTATCTGAGATGTCAGCGTTTGTTATTTAGATATTTGAACTGACAAATCATCCACAGAATGTACGTTTCACCATCCCACTGGGTTTTAGTGACTATTCACTCTAAGAATGGAAGAAAGGTCTCAAAACTCTCAACTTACACACATTAAACGCTCTCACTTTAAAAATCTGCCCAAGTTGTCCTCGAGTAACTTTTTTATTGTGACACCTCAAACGCATGACGGACTCATTTGTCAAATAAGTGAAGCTGAGAAAGTTGGAAAACAGAGCAGTAGTTCATACATGTGACATCCACACTGCACTCACAAAAACTACATTCCTGCATTTAATAAAAACTGTAAAGGTACAAAAGATTAAAAAAAAAAACTCTGTATATGCTTCACAGCTGTTAAAAAAATAAATAAATAAAAATAAGCCACATACTGTATCAAATACGATATTTCAGTCAAAATCCAAGTGCATCACCAGCAGTACTGAGGAATCTCTCAGAATATAAGAAGGCATAGTTACTCTATCACCACCACACTTTGACACATGCTTCAGCATTGTCAAGCGTCAAGCAGCACATGCTTGAGGAGAAGTTTAAGATTCTAGGCTTTGTTTGGGAAACAGCCTGGAATGAAATTAGGAGAGACAGCAGTGAAATGAATCCTGGTTGGTCTCTCGCTTCAGGTAATCAGATAGCAACAAAAGGCAGCAGAGCACGGTGGAATCGGTCTGTGGAAACTGTCTTGAAACTTGAAACTGTCTTGAAACTCAAAGAGGAGCAAAAGAGGGAGCGAGCGCAGCGCAAAGGTATTTGTTTGGGGATGAAAGAGTGGCAGAGTTTCCACAAGGACCAAAAGCATCTAACTGCTTTTCTTACAGATGCACCAGCAGGTGTCAGCAAAGCAAATGCTAAGTAGGACACAAACCAAGCTGCCCTTACATGAATAATTCTTGATGATGAGTTAGGAAGATAAAGTTAGTGCAACTCCAACACACATGGACATCTATACATTTCCCATCCAAACCAGAGATGGACATCATCTTTTACATTTCTCTCAAGTTTACTATCTATTTAGTTGCCTCTCGCATACATTGCAGCAGGGTTTCCCAGTCCTAAAGAGCTTTTTGATAGCTCTGTTCTAAAATTCTCAGGTAGCAGTTGACGGTTTCTAGCCACATGATCACTGCTCCCCCCTATCTGATTTTCTTCTCAAAATATGAAGTTAAGTCAAATTTTTACTTGGTCACCATCAATTCACAGGTAAATAGACTTGCCTCTCATCTTTTATTGATTTTCACATTCACTGATCATGACTATGAATATGACATCTGTAAAAGATGTCATACAGCCTTTGGGCCACAGGCATCTGATGTCAAATCAATACAAAGCATGCAATATTGGACCATGATGTGTGTGATCAGTGCAATATGTTATAGATTTTGGATTTAGGGACATTAAAGCCCTTGGGCTAAATAGAACAAATGCTGCATGCCAATAATGTGTGGAAAATGTAAGACACTGGATTATAAATTCCAACTTCTTCAGACACCTGCACATTAATATTTTCAATTTGAACCAGACTTGAAGTATTGGTGATAGCATGGTTTTTGCTGTAATATCTGATGTGTTGACTCTTTGTTAAGTTTGCTCCAACAGTTTTTCAGGTAGGGTTGCCAACTTTCTCTCTACAAATAAAGGACAAAAGATGCCCCCACACCTCCCCACACCCTCCCGACCCAATGACCAGCCAATGGTGACCAGCACACAGATAAGGGGAGTACTGGCACCTTTTTTTGTCCACTTCAAGCACTGTATCACTTTAAGTTTATGTGAATAAACCTCAAAGTGAAAGAAATCACAATTTGGACCTTTACAGCAAAAAAAAAAAAAAAAAAAAAAAAAAAAAAAANTTTTTTTTTTTTTTTTTTTTTTTTTGGATGCTGTTGTAGCCAAGTCCGTGTTTAACTGTATGGTACACGTGAGGCTTCACTTGCCGCAATTTTGTCTTTTTCTGCAGTAGATGCCGCAAAGAATGCACCAATATTGCTTGCACCTTTAGCTAGTGTGGCCTTGTGTGTTTCTGTGGAAGCATGCTGAGTTAGATCATCCTCAGCTCCATGGTCAGTTCAGAATTTCTGACAGCATAAAGTACAGAAGGCTTTCGTGGGGTCTCCGCTGACATGCTTAACCCACATCTTTTTTGCTTCCTATTGTTTGTTGTAGCTGCACAGTCTTTTCTTTTTTGCAGGTTTTTTCATATTTGCAGGTTTATCCATATTTGCACATGCCACTAACCCTAGGCTAACCCCTAACCAACTGAACAATACCAGACATTACCAAACCCCTTTTTTTTTTTTTTTTNTTTTTTTTTTTTTTGCAGGAATTCGCACATTTATTCTACATGTACAACTGATGCACATGAGAGGATCTGTGATTGGATAACAGATGATCTCAGCACGTTATCTGCTACTGCTGTTGTATCAGGTCTAGGTTCTGTAAGAATGCTGTCTGGTGATCAGAGTAGAGTAGCAGTCAATATATGGGACAAGGGAGGTTCCATATGGGATAAACCAATTTAGCCCAATATAGGGGACATCCCAGCTAATATGGAACAGTTGGCAACCCTAGTTTCAGGGTATGTGTGAGGATATCCTTTTTTACATCTCTTCACCAGTAGTTCTTTGGCCTGCCTCTCTTTTTCTTTCCTTGGTCGCTTCAGCGTCTATCGAGTGACATTGTCTCCGGCTGCCTCAGGGTGTGTGTGTGTGCCCACCCAGCCCCATCTTCTCAGTATTCCTTCTTCAGTGATACAATAATTATCCGATATGGAACTGAATAAATTATGTAGTAATGCAAGGCAGCTTAATGAAAAAGACATTTGCCATCAGTGAACAATGATGACAGTTGAGATGACATAAAACATGAGAAGAAAGAAAAAGACTGTATGCAATGTAGGTCCTCCTGCTGCACCTCAGCAGCACACCTCATGTGGTTACATGATTATTTGGGTCAGCAGGAGACCTGAATTCACTTGCCTGACTGTGCAGCCCCACTCATGAGGGAGATGACTCTCCTTTCAGAAAAGTGACACAGTCCTGTAAAACTGCTTAAATTATCTAATGTTGACATTCAGAGCTAAAGCTGGAAGCAGTGTGACAAAAAATTTCAGGGAGGAGATCAGATGCTGGCTGCCCAACCCATTGGTTTCAATATGCAAGAACTAGGGTGTTCATCTTGTCTGAATTTCTTTTAGACATGACAACAATCTTTCCTTAATTTTACCACAATCTTCCCCTATGCTTAACCAAGCAGAGCTCTGGTATCTGTAGGGGAAGCAGATCAGAAGGATGGAATGCATGAGACAACTTTTTTGTAATTTAGATAGGAGGAGATGTCGGTATTTCTAGAGGGGGTATTGGGACAACACACACACCGACACACATTTAGCTTTAAGAATCTCTGGATGGGAATTTGCTGACCTTGCCTCTGGCTGTCTTGTATTTGGTTGGAAACCTGCCCTGATGGTGTTGTAAAGAGTTCTGGGCAATGGGTTCTCATAAACTGCCTCCTAAAACTCGTTTAGTGGAGCAGAGAAGTTGAAGAAAGTTGGCTTGTGACTGGGCTTATGGAGTATGATGTAAACCAATAAATAGATCAATTCATTTAGCATTGTGCTTTGTGAAAGGTGTAGGATCCTGGAGCTTGATTGATGTGTTGACACTTGTGTGAAGAGTCTGTGAATTCACCTGAATCCCCATAAGCTTCATGCATCAATGATTTTTATAATGGATTCTGCTAATCTGCACAGCATTTCTATGATGTGATTTAGTACCTGTATATCAGTATTACAGCAAGATGGCTCTGTGATGATACCTGAAAAAAAGTGACTATTCGTAACTGTTGCCATGAGTGTAGCAGAACCTTATAAAATAATTCATAAAAGCTCCAGTAAATGCAGCAGATGGTGATTATGGATTGTGTCTATCATATGGATGGAGGCAGGTGGACATCTCAAACCGATTGGCAGCCATCTCCCATATGCCATCAGGACTGTTGGTATATCCAAAAGGCTTCCATGCTGCCTTTAGCCAAAAGCCGTCTCTCTCACATCAGCTAAGATCACTCATTCTTTAAATTTCACTTCCAGTTTTTCTTGTTGTTTTTCAAGCTTGCTCCCATGTGTACTTTGGCTCTTGTGCCTTTTTCTTTTCTTTTCAAGTTTTCATTCTCTGGCTTAACACCCCCCCCCCCCCCCNCCCCCCCATCTGTTTCACTCTCTGTCCCTTCAAAGCTCAGATTGAGGCAGCAAGAGATTTATGCCTGAAAATATGATTGACATGGGTGTAAGAGGGAATTAGGATTTTAGTCCACTGCTCATTTATTTGTTCAGTTACTTTCAGTCTTTCTTCATCCCTGGGAATGTGTATTGATCTGCAGTTTGCAAAAAGGCTCTCAAATCATTGTCAGCCCTGACCTTTACTTTGAAAATTGGCCAGCATGCATGACATATATTGAGCGTATCCACGTGGTCATGCATGTGCTTTGTGTATATTTGTATGAGCATTCTCCATCTCCACAAATAAAAATAAAAAAACATTGTAATCTGAATGCCACAGTCATTACCCTGCATTTCTCCAGTAAAAATGGGAGTATACAAAAATCTATTTGCAAAAGGTCACACCAGACAGTCCAACACTTGGCTGTTTCATTTTCACTTTGCACAGCCTCTCTTCTTTCCCACCTCACCCTTTCTCTCTCACTCCCGCTCGCTGTCTCCTAGCCCAGTCTGTCTTCCTCCAGAGCATTTCTCATCAGACAAACAGAGTCTGTCTTGCTTTCCAAAGCAGCCACAGTGAGCTATCAGCCTGTCACATCTTATCTGAGTTTTCGCTCTCTTTGGAGGGAGAGGAGACAGAGCTCCAGTGGAATCATGGCCCTGGAGATTCTAAACCATTAAATAATAGTAAAAAAAAAAAAAAAATNAAAAAAAAAAAAAAAATCTGGCAGATTCTCCCATCGACCTGTTTCCTCCAGTTCTAAGTATTTGGGGGATGATTTGGTTGCTGATGGAGTCCACAAATTTGTCAGAGGGCCATTGAGACTGCTGGGTCATACGAGGAGAGAAAGCTGAGTTTGGATTGAGAAAACACACATTTCATCTCTTGTCAGTTGTTAATGAAATGCCACTTCTAATGGCTTCTATCACAAAACAGCAGCTGATACATGAGTAAATCACAAAAATCCTCTCAGATTCATATTTATGTTGCATATTTTGCTGCAGGCTGTTTTTTTTTTTTCAAATTTTGCAGCCAATTAAACTGGCATAATATAACAACAAATGCATATTTTAAACAGTGGGTGGATTTTGTGCTTTCTGACATGTTAATAAACATTTTTCCCCACTTTTTTGGAAGTGCTCTGTAGACTTTTTCACAGCTTTACCCAATTCCAAACCAAAACACGACCCAGGACCCAACAAATGATATTCAGCTAAGTGGGTCCAGGTGTGATCCGGTGATATTGCCTAAGAATTCATCTCTGTGTGTCAATATGTCTTATACCCGAGTGGGTCTATGATCACATAATCACCTTTCCGGGGCAAGATGGAGAGTGTCTTTTTGGAGGAGAGCTGCTATTTCCGACCACTGCTGCTCGTTAATTGGTGGCACAACGTGCTGCTGTCAGTGTTGGTGTTATTTCTCTGTTTGGGTCTGCTTGAGTCAACCGCATTTTGGACTGACTCTAATTATTCTCAGGTCTATTTCAGACCAAGTCTCTGACTGTCCTTGAGTCCCCGTGACGATCTGTAGTTTGCAGCAATTGTGCAGCACATTTTAATACAAAGCCTGATGTGGAGAGTGATTATAGTTCTATGGAGCAGTAATGATTAAAGAGAAATTCAGTTTATTGGTCATGGGAAGTACTGTTACTGTGAACAGAACTTTTTGGCTGTGGGGGCACTGTGCCGTGTCAGGAAAACTGACCCTTATGACATCACAGGTGTTATTTCCTGTTGGCACTGAACACTATAAGGTTTCAAAATTAAGCCACTTCTAGTAGTTGGAGGTGACTTGTGGTCTGTAGCACCAACAGGAAGTAATTCTTGTGATGCCATAATGGTCATTTGCCTGGCTTTGCACCCCCAGCGCCCCCTACAGCCCCAGAGGCCTTTATATACTGTATATACTCGAGTATAAACCAATCTTGTGTATAAGTCGACCCCCTGATTTTGACCTGCAAATTTAGATTTTTTTTAAAAACCCATATATAAGCTGACCCCTGACGTTGTTCCATCAATTTATTTGTTTAGGAAATTACCTGTTTTTCTGAATGTTGTCATAGTATTCCTCTGATTTTCTGAAAATAATCCACATACTGGTACTGGTAAACATTGATATTTATTTCAGTAGCTGATTACCATAACTGACATTAGCTGACATTAACTTTTCCAGACTCCTATTCCTTGTCTGAATCACCAAACAGTTCATCCCAGTCCTGCTCTGTGTAATGTGTACCCTTGACGAGTCCGTGTAGTTTCCATTCTGTGTTGTATCTTATCTCAAGCTTCTTGTTAATAAAGCATAAAACACGATGTTCAACGAGACTACCAAATAACATTACCATATCGGTATATGAAACAGCATTTTTATAAGGTCATCTCTGATTGGCCCATTCTTTTGTCTTTGACCAATCACAACAGTGCTTACTGGCCGCAGCAAATGGCCACCACAAAATGTGCTGGATGAGATGTTTGGTCAGGAAATATCTCATTCTATGGTATGATTTAAACTATTTCATGGGTAGTGGTAATGGGTAGTATTTCCACCCCGGAATCAAATTTGAATTTGCGTGTATAAGCCGACTCCCTGATTTGCATTGTGAAATTTGGTAATAAAAACTCAGCTTATACTCGAGTATACAACAGTAGTTGTTTTCACTGGCTGATTAGTGCTCCCCACAACCAATAAACTGAATTTAATATGTAAAATCAGTGGAGACTATCTTAAATGTTAATGGTGAGTAATGTGCAGATGATTTATCTTCATCATGTTAACATACCTACCTGAGACTTAGTGTTCAGGTATGATTGCTTGTATAAATTTTGACATACATCAGATATACTGTGGTTTTAAAGAAGCAGGAGATGTGACAGATTATGAACACCATCCTTTTAGGAAATCAGCATAAAGATTATAGCCATAGCACCTAGGAAGCAGAAGAAAGCCATATTTTGTCATTATTCCTAAAATTCTTTTGATGGTTGCTGAAGTTGTACTGAAGTGGTAACAACAACCATTTGTTTCACACCCTGGAGCTTTTCTCTCTTCAGTCTAGTTAAACCAAGAGACAGTTTGAAAAATTCTGCCCTTTACTCTGTCCAGAAGGTTAATGGAACAAATCTTATTCAGAGTCGTCTAATCGAAATGATGAAGTCAGGCAAATGGAGATGGATATTATAAATCTTATATTTCCATAAGTCTCATTCATCTCACTTATTCTCTCTTCCTCTTTTAATTAGCTGATGTGAAGGGCAGATGAGAAAAAGAAATTCAGTGCTCATTTCAGTGCTAGATTACTCTGTTTTCTAAAAATCTAATGTGAGTCAACCAGTGTCAGCAGTGTGCCTCCAGTCTAATATGCTTATCATTTTTGGTCCATTTACATAACTCAATTAATCTGTCATGGTGACCAAAAAAAAAAAAAAAAAGAAAACAGAAAAATAAAATTTTTTTCATATCATACAAAACAAATCAAATCACAACATTAGAAGTTAGCTTAAATACTAAACATTCTGACGTTGCTTGTGCATGTTCAGTTCATTTGGGCATATGTGACCACAGCAATTGAACTTGAGTCTGCGCCAAAACAATCAGACCATCACCTAGAGGAGGCGGTATTGTTCCGATTTCAATTGAACTGTGGAGTGGTTTGTTTGTTGTGTGAACATGTTAATACACTACTCCCAAACTGAGGCAATCTATTGATCTGTTGATTCAGAACCTAGGAGGCTTGTGTCACTGCAACAGCAGAAAAGTTTGTTTTATGTTACAGACGCTTGTCAGATATCCGCTAGTTAAAAGCATTAAACAGGTCAAACATAAGAAAAAATCTTTCTTTCTTTCTTTCTTTCTTTCTTTCTTTCTTTCTTTCTTTCTTTCTCTCTCTGCTTTCATTTATCCTAGAATAAACTGAACACCAAGTCTCTGTCACCCAGCCGGCATTGGACTGGCTCCAATTTGATGAAGCCAGAGTCTGGTCTTAAATCACTGTGATGAAATTATTAAGAATATTGCCTCTATGTATCCATGGCCACTCCTCAAAACCTTGAGCCAGAGAAAAATGGTGGGACAAGGTGTTTACCACCACCTCCCCTTTTACTGATTTCCTCTTTCAGTGATAACACTTTTATTATCCTTGATTAATTAACAGAAGGGATTTTTTTTTTAAAGTAGTAGTGAGGATTACCGCCATTTTTTTTTTTTTTTTTTTTTTTTTAGAAAGTGTTTCCTGTAATGTCTTGATTAATTTCCTAACAGTTATGAAAACTTGCCTCCAGTAAAGCAACAACTTTTAATAAACATTATCAAAAGGCACATTGATATTTACAATGTGGTGTTTAAATGTAAATCAATTATTGTGTAGCACTCATCATAAAGGGAAAAACAACAGAGAGAATCAAAGTGAACAGCAATGATATGTGGAATAATTTATTTGCCGTTTGGTTATATTTAATATACTTTCCATACCGTTTAATTGAATTACATACAATTTAATTCTGTTGAGTCTGGTTTAATTTTGCATGACAAATATGAGTTCAATGCATTCAAGGGAATATCACAATAAGAAAACAATACTGGATGTTTTAAATCTTCCAGATAACTTTCTAGAAACCAAGACATTCTGTAAAAGAAAAACCTAAATGGGGATGTTTCACTGCTTTCTTGACAGATATATGAAAAAGAACTCAAAGCTGAGCCATAGCATCCACAAATCTTTGCTGTAGAGTGTGAGCATTTGTCTTTCTTCTCTTCAAAGTGAACTGCTGGTGACTTCTTTGCTTATGTGTGCTCTGGGTGTTTCTCTTTTCACCCATGAATTAATCAAATCTTTATAGAAGGGCAAAACAGATTAGGGAAGGAGGAGAAGGGTGTGGGGAGCCGAGGGTGCATGAAGATGAAAACTGATGTGTGTGTTGGGGTGTGCGAGAATTAAACAAAGATGAGAAATAGAAGAGAGAGATGGGAAGAGAATAAAATCCAAAGAGGATCATGAGATCTGAGAGAGAGATCAACTGAACAGTAAGATTTAAAATTTTAAAAAGAAAAGAAAACTAAATGAACAAGTATCTCTGAAAGGCCAGTGACTTTAATCAAAGTTACAGAAATCAGCCCTCAGAAGCTAATGTAACTGAATGTTTTACTTTAATAAGACATTTCCTCATATCTTTAAACAGAATTATAAATCACTTCTGGGGACCCACTCAATTTAAAAAAAAAAAAAAAAAAAAATGTACAATTCTTCAGAATTTTAACTGTACATGGTGGAAAATGAGGATTTCCATCAGGTAACAGAATTCAACTAGGTGATGGATAATAGAATATGAAACAGAATATAGGCTCATTCAGGGAGAAGGACCATATTGTAAGTAGTAAATAAATACTTATTGGAACGTTTAGTCTGAAAGTCAAACTGAAGAGTCATTTTAAAGTTAGACATCTGGCTTTTAGAGAAATTTACCAGGTAGTTTTCACAAAGTGACTGTGACCTTACTGTGGTTATTACTCAAAAAGCAATGTGTCTTATCAGGAACATTTTAGGAGAAATATTTTGTAGTTTTTAGACAGATACAGTTTTGAAATGAACTTGATGTGCCATTATAAAAAAGAAAGTCAGTGTCACAGTTTTCTCTGAACTAAATTGAAACTGAAAAGTATTTGATAACAAATGAAAAATGTGTGGACAAAACATATTGGGACCTTTTACCTTTTATCTAACAGCACAGCTTTTGGAGATAATTCCAATCAAGCAATTTGCAGCTCTGAATGAAATTCTCCACGTCTCTGAAATTGTTTGGTCCACTCTTCTTCAGCAAACTGCTCCAGTTTGATCAGGTTTGATGGCTGCTTTCTCCCAGCTGCCATTTTCAGTGCTTTCCACAGATGATCAGTCAGACCAAGACTCGTAACAGGCCACTTCAGAACAGTCCAGTCTTTTCTTTTCATCCATTGTTGGTGCTTTTTGAGGTATGTTTGGGTCATTATGCTGTTTGGAGGCCCATGACCTGAGATTGAGACATCACTTTCTCATATTGGGCTGAACTTTTCTTTCAAAAATGCCCTAAGTTTTGCATTTCACCAGCTCCTGTATTTCAAAGCACTCACTGCCAAAGGCAGCAAAGCAGCCCTACAACATTACTGAGCCTCATGTTTTCACAGTGGGGATGCTTTTAACTAATTTTGCTTTGTTTGTCATTGTCCCAGAAGGACTGTGGCTTGTCAGCATGCATTTGATGGCCTTTTTTTCCCCCTCTTCCTTAGAAGTGTGGTCTTCCTGGGTCTTGATCCCATTTTAATTAATTCATCTTGGACCTGTTGCATCTTGAACTTGAAGGCCAGGTTGGATCAGTTTTGAAGAACATTGGTTCTTTCTACCCTACAAACAAGCTTTCTTTTAAATTGTGGGTCAATTTTCTTCTTGCTGGCACAACCAGGGACGTTGGCTAAGTCCCATGATTTTATTGATTAAGTCCCATGAGACTTAATCAATAAAAATGTCTTATCCACTTTAGAATGTCTTTGTAGAATAAGCAAGACTTCAGTTCTTTTCAAGGCTTTTTTGTTTTGAAAAGGTTACAGCCCTTTTCAGGACATATAGTGCTTAGTTGAAAACGCAAGGGTAGTAATACTTTTGGTCATATCTGTATTTTATTTAACAGGTTTTAGAGGATTTTTTAGAGGATTTTTTTTTTTTTTTTTTTTTTGTGAATCTGTATATCTGTATGTATAAAACAAACACTACCATGTTCTTTCAGGAATAAGTCTATGGCTGGATACAGAATGTTGTTATCATAAGATTCACATTAGAGTAAATGTAAATAATATTCATAGATTCTGTGTGTACTGTGAATTGGCTCATTATTACACTATTAAAGAGAGGAGTCCATTGTTAGCTGACATTATAGCACGTAAAATACATGACTCATGCTGAGGATTATAAAGGACAATACCAGAAACTTATTACACAACCATACAGATACTGATGTTTATGGTCCATATAATTAACTATTAGCATATGAGCGGTTTACAGAGGGAGAGATACTTATTTAACTCAAGAGAGTGAGTTAATGATTAATAAAGACACAGATGCAAACATAAATTACTGAAATGTGTTGCATTTTATTTTCAGTTGTCTTAAAATATCTATTTATATGATTTAAAAGTGACAAATTGATGTATTCATCCCTCTCCAGCTCATATAATGTGCCTAATTTTCTACATTCCAAGTCACCTTGGATATTTCTTTACTTTGCATTTTCCAGTTTGAATGATAGTGCTTATTTCTATTGTCCTTGGATTTTTATAAAAACTTGAATTCTGATTTGTCATGCTTCATCTTTTCTCTTATTTCTCTCTCTCTCCTTGAATTTGCATGTCATTGTTTCTTAATCCCACTTTTAAATAAAGTGTGACGTTGCAGGTATAGCAAATGGGAAAACGTTTATTTAACCATCGTCTCTCACCAGCCATTCAGAACCTTTTGTTCTATTCTGCATCTTTTGTTTAATTTCATTTCAATGTTGAATGGTTTTGAAGGATGGTGTTATGTGATTTGGTTAAAGTCTTCCCATGCTTTCAGAATGGGTAAGCAGCTCTCAAAATGTGATCAAGACCCACAAGACTGTAGCCAAGTCTTTGCCATGCAGAATAATCCTGGAGCTGAAAGGTTTAGTCAGCGTACTTTAATTGAGAACATGATGCTCTGCAAACAAAGATATGTAAGGTCTTTTAATAAGCAGCTAAAATGATGACTCACCAGGTTGTCACAGAAGTGGATAAGGAAACCACAGCCTGGTCTGTGTCAACAGCGTGAAAATCCACTAGATTTGAAGTAATTTAGTGCAACCTAACAAACTACCCACAATCACAAAGCTGGCATTGTGGAAAAACATTTCTGTAGCTCAACTCAACCTTAATGTTGTGCAATTTGTTTTAGTCACAGTGGAAAACCTAGCTTCATGCCAACCAGGAAAAAGAAAATGAAGACAGATTAACAGTTGGTTCTTCATTTTGAAAATGTGGAGATGGTGATGAAAATGTGATGAAAATACTGTAGTCAAATAATGTTAGAAATATTATCTACACTAAATAATGGACAGATGTAGTCACAAATGTCGTCCAATGTCAGATACCTGCAAATCATATCAGCAGCACAGGCCATGAAAAAAAGGACACTCTTTATTCATAGTTGTAGTTCTCACCTCAGAGGGTGGGCATTGTACACACTTTTAAGGTACACCATTTGGAAATGTACACCTTAAGTAACTACAAACTCAGCAAATAAACAGTGTACTAGTTACAGCCCGCACTGCAATCCACTGCTGAAATATGGCGCTCTCTTCTTCATTTCTCTTCTGCCCCAGACTTTCTAAAAACACACCGGCGTAGTACATTAAAAAGGACACACATAAAACATGCATTTTAGAAAGTCTTGCCTGATCAGCAAGACCCCCACCTCTGGACTACCCCACAGCAAAGTACATATGCTCTCCCAGTCTCTCTCTCTCTCTCTCCCTCTCTCTCTCTCTCTCACACACACACACATATNGCTCTCCCAGTCTCTCTCTCTCTCTCTCCCTCTCTCTCTCTCTCTCACACACACACACATATACACACACACTTACAGTCAGTTGTATCTGTATCCAATCAACTCACTCAATGCCGTCCCACATTGCATCACAATAAAAGTGGCAGAAACACTATCTATTTTCTAAAACTCAAAGGTTCATGAGGCTGCAATTCTCTACCTGTCCAGCAGCCGTCACCCATGACTTTCCCACCTTTCCTCATTCACCTGACACACTAACTACCCACTAATTCCTTATCTGTATATAACACCTAGTTCCCTTTCTTCTCTGCCAGATAGTTGTGGTATAGGCTGGCTGTAGCCATTTTCAGCAATTCTAGCCATTTTTCTGTTTTGCCTTGTTTTTTGATGACCTAAACTGTATTATTTGCCTGCCTCAGCCTTTGGATTTCTCTGCTTATGCTGCTTGCCTGTCTGTTACAGATGGTAAGCCTGTTTTGTGACCACCTACCTGTCCCCTATGGAATTATTTGCTAAATGGTTAAATCCAGGCTGCTTCTCCAATTGCCACTTGTGTATTCTGTCTGCAATTGAGTTCAACCCTTGTAGCCACCATGTGACTCTCAAGGCCATACATGAACTTAGACTGAAGATGTGTAGTTTAACTCATTTGTGTTTTGCTGTTGCTGCCTGTTTTGCTGTGATATCTGTGCTATCCTGTACTGTCAGTGATAAGAGATGGCTCAAGCATTTTTCCATACCAGGACAGTGCAGTAATAGGCGCCGTTTACCTCGATATCTTGTTAGACATCGGCCCAATTTGCAATAAGCTCCTGTTGCCTGTTTTGATCAAATCAGTTTACTGTAGCTGCTGCTTCTGTTTTTCCTCCTGTGAAATATTAAAAAGTAATCCACTGACAAGAAATATGTATTTCTGCCACTGCGAAGTAGTCAACATCGTGTACATCGCTGAAGACGCTCTGAGGGGTATGACTCAGTTTACTGTTGTGGTGTTTGCTTTGGTGACAGTGGTACAACTACACTGAAAAAAGACACACTGCAACAGCTGAGTCATTCAGCCGGAGCAATTTTATAAAGTGGAGAGATGGTGAATCACAGTAGTAGAAATACTTTTACAAATAAAACCTCTGTTCGTATTGTAACTCAAATAGAAGTAAACACATTAGCAGTCAAATGTGCTCAGGTTTTGTTTTTTTTTTTTTTTNTTTTTTTTTTTTTTGTTTTTAAGTAAAGGCAGTAATTGTGAAGAAAGGAGGGTTTTCATGCTTTAGAAGGAAAAAAGAAAGCAAGGAAAGGAGGAAGGAAAGAATAAAGAAAAAAATAAAATTGTATTTTTAAAAAGTCTTATTTCATGTTGAAGCTGAATAAACACAGAAACACAAAAAGCATATTTCTCTCAAGTGTAGTGCAGTGGATATACAAAAACTTCCCAAAAGGGAGGTACCAGTGTTTCAACATTGTACTCAAGTACTAAATGTAGCAACTTTCCACCTGTAATGAAAAACAATTGTATTCATAGAAAACAAGGTTAATGTTTATTCTGTTAAGATTACTATATTGTTCTGTATGATTCCATCTTAAACTAGCAGCACTGGCTAGTTTAAGATGGACTACTCAGTCATTTGTCATATCTCCCAGAGGTCAGATAAATTGTAATGAAAAGACATGAAATAGGGGTTATGTTCTTATTTATAGTCTCGCCTGATGTTTTGAGGAATAATTCTCTGGACACCAGCCACCAATGCAGACAAATGGCCACAAATATGACCGCAGACAAAGCTGAGTTTTGAGAAAAAGATATAGCCAGCCATGTGAGTCTATAATCTTATGGACAAATACACTTCCAACTTGAAGGACACCTTATTTCTTGAGGACACATTTATGACTTGTAATTCAATGGTCTGAAGTGCAGACCAGTAAAATATTACAATGTCTACAGGCTAGGGGCTGGATTTTTGCCTTTGAATTGTCACGTTTTGATTTGTGAAACCTTGGAGAAGCCCAGAAGGGACTTGCATTCATTTTCACATTATCCTGTTGTGAAGTAGTCCTTTATCAAAGCACGAGAAGCCCAATATGCTTGCTTCTCTGGGAAAAAGTGATGGATAGCTGTTGTCATCTCAGGTTGACGTACGGGGCCTGTGGTAAAGTTTGTCACAGGCCTGTGTCATCTTAAGCTCTCCAAGGTGGCTGCTGCACATCCACATCACTCGCTAATGTTGAGTTTAAAACGACAAGGCTGGCATTACACCCTTAAGGCTAAGTCTGTTCAATACTGGCTGTCCGTATGCTAATAATCGAAGATTTACTTACGGCATTAGAACATTAGACTTGGCTCAACATCTACTAGACCTACAGTACATTTGTACTTAGCTGAGTCAGAGCAATTTGCAAAATGAGAAACTGGGTGGGAGCTCTACTTCAGAGGGACAGATAGTGCTTGTGAACACATACTGAGGAATTGAACATGCCAAGATTCATTTCATTTCAATGGAAGCGCTGTGATCAGCAGAAAATTTGTGCAAATATTTTGTAACTTGGGTTGACTTTGACATGCAAATTCATTCAGACAACGAACAGCAAAGTAGTCTGATTTGACCTCTGACCTATCATCATGACAATGCAAAAATTGCACTCACTGTATCAGTCTCTGGTGTGACTGATCTTATGCAAAGAAAATAAAATAAGTACAACCAGTTAGAAGCATGATACATCATCCCAATTCAGTTCTATTCAATTCATGTTTATGTTAGTCTTTTTGTGTGCATTAATGCTCAGCAAAAGCAGACAAATGACTAAATTGTAGCCTTTACTCCTTTATTTGTAAAGACAACCTCATTTTTGTCACATCATTTCATTCTGGTTTATGTTATAGGAGTTATTAGCCTTTGCAAAATTCAGGCAGAATCTGTGGTGTAACATGCATCATGGACCCATGGTGCAATTTTTTCCCTCCCAACATTAATTCCAGTCCTCTGAAATGGTGGACACATCTCAGCTACTGAAAAGCAATTGTGTGTTGCAGCTGGAAATTCAGCTGTTATTCTGCTTTAATATAATGGAGGTGTAAAAGGTTGTTAGTTTGGCAGGGAAACAACACAAGTATGTGGCATGTCAGCTGAGAATTCAACCACTGATGCACTAATGCAGTCTTGTGATTGAAAGGACAGGAGGTATTAGTAGGTCCTCTGGAGGCCTGAGCCCCTATTCTGCACTCACACACCCTGCACAGCCCATACTTTTGTGCCAGTGGACTCGCCTTCCACCACCATTTCATCTCTGTAGCAGCTGCTGCATTCATGTCATGTAGAGGGGAAAGTAATGGTGGGAAAGATTCCAGCATTTGGACTTACAAGTGGTTGCACCATCACAAAACTAAAATTGGTGACTGCAAGTGATACTAATGAGAAGTCTAATTAGCACATTCAAAGAAAAGCACTACTACTTTTGATCAAAGGTATAGTATGACTGGAAGAGTTGGTTGCTGGGGGTAAGAAATGAAATGCATTTACTAGATTATCCATACATTAGGGTATAGCATTTACATTAAAGGACCATAGTGGTGATTTTACATAATTGAGCCCAATAAATACTACCCACATACACACTATGTTACTGCCAATGATTTCCCAAAACATAAAACCATATTTTAGGTTTCCTGTTATTCTGCCAAATCCCTAATCTTTCTAAATTAAATGATTAGATGTTACACTTACTTAAAATTCAATGTTTCACCTGCTAACAGTTGTGTACAACTATTAGATTTTTCGGTAAAATCTATGGGACTATATTCCCTGGCAGAGATATACATTTTCTTTTGCGTTGGATCTATTAAATTAAGTACCTGTGGCAAGAAATTTAATAGACGTTGCGTTTGCTGTGATGGATTACTTATCTCAAGCTCATTCCAAGTCTCTACAAGTTGCTTTTTATAGCATACTGGAATTAAATGAAACCAATGGTAGTCTGGAAGGTAGGGGAAAAGATTTGAATTTTTACCAATCCAGTACTATGATTTGGAAAATAGTTGGTAGTAATGTAATGTGGAGGTTATATTTATTGGGCTCAAACATGCAAAATAACTGGTATGCGCCTTTAAGGATGGTCTTTAGCTGATGTGAGGCTTCCTTGTATCTTTGCCTTTTAGATGCACCCACATAATTTATTATTGCCAAGTCTGATATGTCAGAGCTTTCAGAAAAATATCAGATTCCTCTAGGGTGTTGATGTGAATATTATTTACAAGTCAGATATTAGAATTTTATCTCCTGATAACTTCACTTTCTTTTTCACATTTTCAGTGTGAACACTCTGCTCAAAACCCAGTTAGAGTTACTTCAGCATAGAATAGAGTCACTTTGGCAAGCTCACTGTAAACAGTCAGGCTTTTATTAGCTCATTGTTTAATTCCGGCAGCAGCAACTCCAGTGGCACGGACATAACAACATACCTGTCCGGTCACTCACTGTCCTTTATTGTGTGGTACCAGTTCAACAACATGTAGAAAGAGTAATGCAATGCCATGCTTCCCCTTGCAACCTCAGCCATATATGTTTTTCATTTTGTCCCAGACTACAGAACTTCTGAAGTGATTATTTTATGATCTTAACAAGAGTTTTGGGAATGGACATTAAGATTTGCCCATTTATAGCAATATTTGGGGTCCCATTTGATTCTTCCCTGTTTAATTCTTCACAGTCAGACATACTAACCTTTGCCTCTCTTCTGGCAAGACGGTGTATTTTACTTCTATGGAAATCTCCTAAAGCTCCATCTATCTCTGTGGCTAAGAGACGATATGTCTTTTCTCAGGTTAGAAAAGATTAGACTCTCAGTGAAAGGCAGCTCTACTAAGTTTTTTCATAAATGGAATTCTTTAATAGATTATTTTAACTCCTTACAAAATTTGCCACCTGACTAATCCCCCATTCTCTTTCCCTTTTTTCTTTCTTATTTACTTTTTGATATTGTATTAAATACACTTATTTATTTTTCCCTTTGTTCTTTATTTATATATATATATTTTTACTGTTTAAGTATTTGTTCATAATCTGCATATTTATATATTTTAAATAATATTGTTATTTCCTATACAGAGACAATGTTTTGCTATTCCTGTTTTTGGGTGGGTGGGGTCCTTTGTTGAGGCCCCTGGGGATATTCATTTAACAGCAAAAATGGGAAAGACGTGTGTTTGTATACTTCTGTACTTTTTGTATTCCCAATAAAAAAGATTAATTAAAAAAAAAAAAAAAANAAAAAAAAAAAAAAAGAGTAATGCAAGAACAACAATGCTAAAAGCCAGAAGCAGTACAAATCTTTCTATTAGGCAACGATCATCACATTGTTGTTTCCTTTACCTTTAAGACTTTTGTCACAAACCATAAACATCATAACATTTCTTTCTTGGACTGTTTTCTGGCAATTATTTTTTTTCTTCTTTGTAGACTACAAGCAATATTTTGAAATGTGATGCCTTGAATTAAAGGCCACCCCAACAAATGTTATTACATTTTTGCTGTAGTTGCAAACAACCCAGGCCATTTTTGCATCTTATCCAACAATAACAGCGAGCATGCCAGATTTTCCACCTGCACTGGCACAACACTGCAGAGGAAAGCTTGGCCGGTTTAGATGATGGTGTCTGAAAGAAAGGAATTTAAACTTTTAATTATGGTGTATCTATCTGGCCAATCAGAGTTACCTTAGTGTTTTATTCCTGAAAATTGTAGCAAACTGTGTTGTGCCTTCAAACTTCATTAAGAAGGCATCAGTACTGAGTGAGATACTCTGCTGATCGTTATTTTGAAAGGCTAGGATAAATTACTATTCAGAGTGTATTGGAATGGCAATGGCTGTAATAATGATAATATTTATTTTGGGGCAAAAAATGATCCATGTTGGAAATACATAAACTATAATGCACAACAAGCTGTTTCACACAGAGAAATAATTGAACTGAATTGAACTTTGTGTCTAGTTACTAAAATCACTGGTAGAAAAAACCAAATGAAAAACAGATCAAACAAGTAACAACCTAAACCAATAAATAAGCCATTAATTGCTTTTTGAAAAATTTACTTTGAGAGCTCTGGTGCATAATTCTTAGTTTGTTTGCATTTTTCTCCACTTTTGTTATCACTTTCTCTTAACAGAAGCAGCCTGAGAACAGTCCTTGCCACTACATTACCTCATTTGTCATGAACTACAGTATAAAGTGCACACTTTCATCTGGGAAAACAAAATTTTGTTGGTACACAAAGAAATAAAATTTTGATGAAAATAATTCAAAACCTTTTTTTTCCTTTTAAAAAATCTGAATATATTTCTGTGAAAAGCAGGTATGCGGATATATGAGTTGAAATGGAAACCCGCCAGCCAATCGGAAACAAGCATTTCCCATGGATATGATAAATGCTGCTATCTTTAAGGAGCCAGAGAAAATTCATCTGCCACTGCTTGTGATCAGGGATGTGCTGGTATCCAAGTATTCATGCTGTTTTCATCTGTGTCATTTTCCCTTTGACTCACTGCCCCCGCTAACACCTCCACCTGCTGCTAAAATTATAATCATCCAGTTTTAATTGATGAGTTGGGATAATGCCATGGCATAAGGCCAGACATGCACCACACAAATCATGTTACTGATCCATTCAAAGGTCACAGCCTGCAGACGCTTTGAAGATGAGTTTCACATGAAAATTATTCCTCATTAATTTATGAAAAGGGCACGTCTCACAACACAATTATGTGGCCATTAGCGAGTGCGTTGTTTAGCTGAAGGATCAGTCGATTTCATCTGTACAAGTTGAGAGCACATATACGTTCTTGCTTCATTATGTTTACCTCCTCGCCATTTTATTGCAGATAATTAAGTTGTTTAGATTGTTCTGTCAAATCTCCACTCGGATGCATCAGACGTAATAGCTTTATGTATTTACAATGGCATTAATGCAGAAGCACAGTTTTTGTTTTGTTTTGGATCAGGCTGTGTGGTGCTTCATATGAATACCCTGTCTGTGTGTTTGTTGTAATAATCTGTTTACCTGCCTGTCTAAGGCAGCTACTCTATGATGTTTTCTTTTTGTATGCCTATCTTCAGAATGGTTTTCGTATCTTCTCATTCTGCCTGTCTGTGAGCTGAGCAGTCTACTTGTCTAATTGTATTTCCTGTCTCATAGGACATTTCCATGTAACGTGCTCTGTTCTGGTTCACAAACCTAATTTTGGACTGTTCAGAGCATTTTGACTAGAAATAAAGTGGTTTGGAACCAAAAAAAAAATTTGATTTTTAAAACAACATGGACGTGTTTGTGGTCCCTTAAATGTGCCCTCAAAACACAGAGGTGTGGAGGAAGAGGAAGTAGGTGTGGAGGAAGGGAATTTGACTTGCAGCCATTCTCACTAACAGTAATTCCTCCTTTTTGTAAATCAACAGCTCTCTTTTCACTGCCTCCATGTTTGGTTATGGGTGACTAGACAATGAAAGTCCTGGAGTTGAAGTGCGTCATGCAAAGTCTTCATGAAAGTGCGAGAACCATGAATGCCAGGACATGCAGATGGTCCATTTCTACATCCACATTGCTTCCCATCAAGCATAAAACAGGTCTAAGTAGGCATGTAATATTCTGCCTAAACGAAAGGGAAAACCAGTGTGTGTTCAGTGCTCAGCATAACAGCCGGTTGGCTCATGTAACTCCGTTTAGTTGAAGTAAATACTTTTAAGCTTGCTGCCAAACAATGCAGTCAGCCATCTTGTTTGTTTAAACTGAACTAGTACTTTATCTCTGCTGTTACTTAAAAAGATGAGATGAGAAAAATATTTTGCATGTGTTTATATGCACAATTAAGGTAAGGAGGTCAAAGGTTACTTGTTCATTTTTTATTTGATTTGTCCCACTATAATCCTCAAAGATGGAAAGTAATTAAATACATGTAAATAATGACCAGAGGTACAATTTTGATGTTAATGGTACTAAAGCATATCTATTTGTATTTGTTACTCCACTACATTTATCTGATGGCTGCGGTTAGTCATTACTTTACAGATTTAGATTTTGGATTCAATATAAACTCATGGAATATTGGTAATATAATCATTATCATACCGAGGAACATAACATTTGTAATGTTTTTTTGTTCCTTCTTTCCTTCCATTTTGTCATTTTTGTTCCTTCTGCCCCTCATTCTTTCTTCATTTTCCCATCCTGTTCTTATTTTTCTTCTTTCCATCTATTCTTATTTTTTTCCTAATTCATGAACTTGTCTTTCCTTCCTTTACTTCAACTAATCTGAAAGTATGAAGACTAAAAATGGAAATATACTTTCTGTTTATTTCTACTTCATCTTCCATTGTGTCTACATTTTTCTTAATAATTTGAATGCTTCTTCCACCATGACGCTGACAGATGAAGAATGTTGCTCGTGTTGATGGCTTCAGTCATCTTTGTCTCTTTTTAATCTTTTTCATCTGATTGAAAGCCTCAGTTCAGTTTTGAGGTATTATTCATTTTAGAGCAGAGAACAGTGGGAAGAAAAATACATTGAATGTAAATTGATTACTTTGAACTCTGTTATTCATGCTGTTATTAATTGGACTGCATTTGTATAATGCGCCAGATTTCAAATAAAAATCAATTATAAGGCCTCTCCTCACCCTCAGACCTGCACGTGTGGATCAGAAACAGAATCCACCCAGTCAAACGCATGTTTATGTGGTCAGATGAAAGCTTCTGCTTGGTCTTTGTGACTTAAACAACATGACGAGTTGAGAGGTACGAGATAGATTTGATTTGCTGTGATGGGCGATTCATCGGAGGTGATTTTGAAATGAAAGAACCTACAGAAGTACATCGCATCTCCTCAGTTTGTGTCCAGTAACATCAAAGCTTTCCTCCACTTGAATTCATCTGGCGACACATCCATTCAGCCGTGCTGTGAAAACAGCATTGGGAGCGGTGAGATGTGGCATGAAGGCATACATTTAAGTGACTCTTGTGGTGAAGCTCGCTGCTCCCCTCAGTCTCTTTGAACTTCAAAGAGAATTGGTCAACAACATTCGGCAACAGGATGTTTAACATGCATCAAGAAAATTTTGTGAAGTCCCATAAATCCAAGATCTTTCCCTCTCTCACACTCCTCTTTTTGAACAAGCACATAACAATAGTGCAACATACTACTACAGAACTGTGTAGTGTGTTGTACAAATAGTACATTTATTTGGGGATGTTTTTTCTTTTTTGTTTTTTTTTTTTAAGCTTTATGACCTATTAACTGATCCGGTTTGCTCTGGCCGTTGGATGGTTGACATTCATGTTTGTTGCATTCTGGGTAAATTAGTTATGGGTCAGCAGGGAATAAGAATCTGGGAGAGGAGGAGCATTGGAGATGTTACAGTAGAGCAGCTAAGTTGGTTTGTACACAACAAATTCAGCAGATGCAAAATAATTCTATAAGAGTTAATCTCATCACTTTAAAGTATCTCATGGGGTCCCCTCCCCAAAGTGTTATTTCAACACTTTTTAAAGTGTTAGCATTTTAACACTATAATGGAGTAAATATTAACTCNGTTATTTCAACACTTTTTAAAGTGTTAGCATTTTAACACTATAATGGAGTAAATATTAACTCTGTGTATAGTTCAAATTTAAAGTGTGACATATTTTCAACACTAGTGTAAAGTGTTAAAAATGAACTCTTTTATTGTTGCAATGTTTTTAACTACTTAAGAGTTACCCTCCAATTAGCATATTGTGTATAAATCTATGCTTAAAAACGACAGACATCCTGTTAGCTTCAAACCACATTCTTATGTATTTCAGAAAATCTTAACTAATTTAAATCAGACTGTATTGCAGCAATCAGCATGATGAAGAGAGGAATGCTTCTCACTGAACAAAGTGGCAGCACTTTGCTCAGTGGGAAGCATTCCTCAGTTAAAGCTTATTAAAGCTTCAACAACAAAACAACAATATAACAATTAATAGTAAGCAGAATGCAGCAGGGATATCATGACAAGAAAAGACACTCTCTCTGATGGTTCCACACCAAGAAGTAGAATGCATTCAAATGTAAGTCAAACTGCTACAGCTGCAACAAATAAACTTACACAAAGCTACAACATTCACAAAAAGGATAACAGATATTTACAACAGAGCTAGAACTCAGAGCATGTAACAGTGCTGCAAGGCATGCTAGGAGAATCAGAGCAGCTCAATACACTGTCACTACAGTGTGTTTTGTACTCTAGACTTTGCATGGTGCGTTTAACAGCAACATTTTAACTTCTCAAGTTGGGTTGGGCCTTTTGGAGCCTTTGTGTGAAACATAATAACCTTATATGACCTCTGTCCAGGAGTATCACCTGCTAGCATGAGCTCTTTGATAGCATGGTTGCTATTCATAAAGAGTGTGGAAAATTTGGACATTATCAAAAACAGTCAAATTAAAGTAAATTAACATTTAAATGTTTACCTAACAATGGATTTTGAAGTTAACTATTGTTGTTACTGCATGTTATGCTCATACAAGCTAACAAAGCAGAAAACACAGCTATAACTTCAGTACCATAAATCACATACCACGTACTAGATGACAATGTAATGTGGACAACATTTTTTTAACATTATAACTAAAAAATTAATGCAATTTATGTTTACTTATCAGTTCCATGTAAGAAATGGTGAGCATTTATTTTCTGGCTGCAAAGCGCCACCTGAGGCTGAGCAGGGGTCAGGGGTCAACACCCTCAGAGTTGAAAACCAGTGTCACAAACTTCCAGATCGTCAAATCAAAAATTGTCAGTGTTTATTTGACAATAATGGCTTCAACACCCAATTTTGACAATGACTATTTAGTTAACTGGGTGTCAAAAGAGGCAAATTACACCAAATCCATAGTTAGATTAACTCCAGATATAGTTGGATTGACACTCTTCATCAACACCAGAATTTTAACTCTGCTGAATTTGCTGTGTAAGGTTTACAGTTGCTCAGTTGCCAGGTTTTGGTTGATTGCTTGGTTGAACTTGATTATATATTTGTATCCTATCATTCCTGGTATTGTCTTTACAGTGGTCTTGAAAGTAATGTAGCATAACCAGTCATCATAGAAAAACAGTTGGAAGACATGGAGATAAAATAAAGTGATAATTAAACCTCAGAGCACCACCAATGATTTTTTTTTTTCACATCACAGGCTCTTTTCCCATTCACTGGTTTCTTTGCTCAGAAAGGAAAACCAAATGACTTTACATTTGGAATTATGATCAGGAATTAAACTAAAGTAATGTGATGGAATCGAGGGAATGAAATGAAAAATGGAAAAAATGTGGTAAGATTATCAAATTTATAATGCTGAATGGTGGGTTTGAGAGTCTTGTAGAATGGATAAGAAAAATGATGGAAGATAAAAATAACTGCATTAACATTTCCTCTCAAAAAAAAAAAGAAAAATGCTACAATAAAAATTAATCCTAGCATCAATCTCCTTAGCAGTCAGGAAAGTGTTGTACTCATCCGTGGCTCATCTGTGGGTTGATGTCTTGGAGTCGTGTGAATGTGTGAAGGGATCTTTGTAGCCTCTGGTTCAAAGTCTTTCCTATCAGGCTTTAAAAAAAAAAAGACAGCAGCTCTGAAAATGACATATATATAATCCAGGTGCAGGTTAAGAAGAATAAACAGGCATTATTGTTGCATGAGGAAAATTCCAAGTTTTATTCAGATTCTGGTTTCCTTCATTACAACACTGTGTCCATGTGATATATTCATGACTTGAATATATAATTGCAATGCAATTTTAAAGACTAACAGAGCCCATAGTTAGCTTTGTCACTTTTCTTGTTCCTCATGGTGTAAAAACACTAAGTTATTTACCATTTTTGAACAGAAGGTGGACTCTTTAGCCATTTTGTTGTCAATTAACGACTTGAACATCTAGCATATTGTACTTGGCTCAGAAAAAAGTTTCATCTGAAGGTAGAGATAGTGTTTAAAAGGAAGGCAGGGACTTGATTTTATTATTTTGCAGCCAGCTGCCGTCTTTTAATGATATTGGTTACAGGACAGTTGTCAAACAACAGCCTAATTAAAATCAGTCATGGAGGCAAATCACAATCAGGACGTTGTCTTTAATCAGGTGTCACTGGCTATAAACACTGAAAATGGATAATAGCTGATGTCAGCTTGTTTGCACAAAGTGTCTTACAGTCGTGAAATAATACATGTGCCTTTGATGACTTTGGCAGTTAATGTAATGGGCTGTAGAACAGATTAATCTATACTTTATCAGACATTTTGTTCATCTTCATAGAGGGGAGCACCTTATTTTACACATTATTTTACTTTGCATTTTTTAATTCTGTCAGTCTATTTGAGATATGATTAATCTGTCAGTTAATATTCTCAGTGGTTTGAACCTGATGTTTTCATTCTCTCACTAAGAGGAAAGTATGGACATGCTGTATTTCAGATGCACCAGAACAGTAGCAGGCTAATTCTTCTTTATTACAGAAGTAACTCGATACTAAATTTTCCTAAGCACTTATCTCAGTGCTGAAGTCAGCAAAAAACAAACTGGATAGGTTTGTCTCTCACAGTATTTACGTTTCACTTGTAACTTCTGCTAAACCTCTTTTATTATCTATGCTTCTACCTTGTCTTTTCTCATGTGCATATGAAAATAGGTCAGTTGTACAAGCAAAAAAAAAAAAAAAAAAAAAAAAATTACTGGAAAATAATCAAATCAATTTTGTCCAGTCTTTAGGATATGAATAGAATCCCTCATCAAGGAATATTTAAGGAATATTCTTGTCAGAAACTGGCCTGCTGTCTGCAAATAGAGTGCGCTGTTTGAACTTGTTTGTTTGAAACTTGATCTCATACAGTGTAATTCCAAATAAAGTTGTCTCAGGGTTTATTTATTTAAATAAAAGCCTGATGTGATTTTTAAGTTATATATTTTGCGGATAAACATGTACTTTGGGGAGTTTACACTGTATTGTTCAGTGTATTGCTATAAATCAAACAGAAAAGGGAAATAATGCTGTTGTGTAGGAATCTGGCTCTATTTATCAGGCATGGAATATTAATTGAGAGAGCATTTTGGATTCGATTTTTCTTCTGCTGGTACAAAGTGTCAACCTCTCAGCTCTCTGAGAGCAGTGAGGAGTCTAGTAAGACTCAAAAAATAAAGAGAGAGAAATCCAGTCACATTCACTCTTGCGTGTACAATAAGTCTTGTTTTTTTTATCAGGGCTTCCATAATTTATGAGCAAACTACTGCCCTGCCTCAACTCCCACCACAAAATATTGTTTTTCTTTTATTTGCATGCAGAAAGTTTGTGGCTCAGTCAGTGGGTGAGCGTTACCAGCTCAGTAAAACTGGTTTGTGTTACAATTGTTGTGAACTGGCTGGTAGTCATGTTCAACAGCCGCTGATTTCAGACTACAGCTCTCACCAGTGTAATAATTGTGAGCTTGTTGTTTCAATCAATTTGATTCTGACTCTGCCACCAAGAGGAAGCAGAAAGGAAGGAAGAGGCACACAATGTTTTGATAATTTGTTTTCCCACCGTGTTCTGGCTTGTCTCTGTGTGTATGAATGTAGTATCAGTGTCCGAGCAATTTAACATTTAATTTAGTTATTGATGTTTTAAGGGTTTAACTTTACTTTCATATCCACAGTGCTATCATATGATAACAAAAAGCATCATACAGGCATGTCCTCTTTAAATAAATTTGTGGTTTTAATGATAAAACTGGAAGTTTCTTGCCAGACAGACACAGGGTGGAATTCTTAAAAAAATATCTAACTTCACAGCATCACACTAAATAAGCTGTGACAATTATAAACGTTTCACATTACTCCACTGCATTTCTAAAATAAAATATATACTTTTATTGTTCCTTTTTTTCAGCATGAGTTCATTTCTTGCTACAAAATAAATTCTTAAAAAGGTAACAGTGTTTCTTATGAATTCTCCATCTCCAGGGACTAGCATACTGTAAGTGTATGATATATTGTCACTGGCTATGCTAATTGTGTACATTAGTGGCATAAGATCGTATGTATTTACAGTTGCAGATGATCAATAGATTCCGTTCACCATGGGAGAATACTCACCATCATACTTGAGTCAGTTAAATATTGCCACTCAAGTTAAAATTTGATGTTTAATTGGTTGAAAAAAGTGATGTGAAGCATTTTTGTTGTCAGTGAGCCAATCAAGAGTCCAACTGCTCTCAAAACCAAGAAAAAAAGGGACACAAGGTCATTTTTATTTCTTAAAATAATATTTCTGGTTCTTAAGTAAATTTAAAAACACATATAATCACTTTTACTCAGGTGATTTTTTTTTTTTTTTTTTTTAATTTAACTTGTAAGGAAGTAATTTTTATGGAGATATCTCAGCTTTTACTCAAGTAGAGCTTCGAAGTACTTTATCCATCACAGCAAAAAAACATTTTTAATGGCAGTGAGATTTACACCAAGGCCTGTCTACCAGCTCAGTCTAAATCGTTACTCTAATGCTGTAATTATAGAGAGGGAGACATAAAGTGCATCCCTATTCATCAATTCTTTTCATTCAGTTTTTCACTTGTTTTAGAAATGAGCTGTCATCACACTGTTTCAGTCAGAGGTCTGTGCAGCTGGTATCCCTGTGCATCTGTTCATACGCCTTGAGATTCCTTTCTCTTTCTCTCTTTGGAGTTTGTATTTCCCGTGAATTGCATCACGAAGAATAACCTGAAAGACAAGGGGGGAGAGGGAGGGAGGGAGGGAGAGAAACAGAGCAGAAGAGGAAGGAAGAGGGAAGCAGAGGAGACAAAAACTGTAAAGGGGTGGAACATACAGTAAACAAATGATAACATATTCCAAAGTTCACCTGCACACCTGAGTAAAGCCACTCCTTTCCCAGGACACCTCAGAGATGGTCGAGGTGAAAGAGGAGGAAAATGCACTGAAACCCTCTGCCTCTCTGATATTATGTAGCCCTGTTGATTGTAGTTTTGGTTGGGAATATTTTGGAGATTAAGGTATTTTCCTCTGGAATATATTCTCTGAACTCTGAACATAGAGGCAACGACATCACAATCGGCCTGTGATGTGTTCTGTGGCCCTCATACCCAGTGAAGATGTGGTCTATGAAGGTCATCCTCCTCCTGTGCTGCTATGGTAAGTTAAACTGAGCCAATATGAATTGCTGTTTTGATTTACACAAGCTGATTAGAGGCAGTCCAACATTTAATGGGCCATTTTACTTGCAAAGTAGAGCTAATAGGAGAAATAAATAATAATACCAAGGCAATAAAGGCGAGTAATGTATTTGACAGAGAGTGATTCCCTCTCATTTGTAATCAAGGAGAGACCCAGAACACCACAAGGACTCTCATTCTAAACGATAGTGATTGATGGAAAATGCATTTCATTTTAATTTCCTTGTGATGTGATATTGACTATATCATTGTTCAGCTTATAAAAATGCTAATTTTGAATGGCCTACTCTGTGTCTCATTTTCAACCTCTTGTCTTTCACATAACCAATAAACTACACAGGATATAACATTAAAATTGGAATATGCTTTAAGAAATCATAGGAATTCTGGGTCTGAACTGCTCTTGTTGGAAAACACAGGAAAGTATCTTGATATTGCTGAATGATAGAATTTCTGGTTATATCCCAGCCAAAGAGTTTGCAGTTGTTTGGAGGAACAAAGCACAGTTTTGAGTTTCAGCCACCAGCACAAAAAGAGTTCATATTAGATAATCTCCCTGTAGACCTGGATCTGGTGTATGGTGCTGTATCAAGAAGATCTAGGGTAATAATAGAGTGGTTCGGCATTGTCCAGGACTTTATTTATGGGGAGCATACAGCAGGTGCTGTAACTCAAAATTTGTCCTGAAAAATAGATCAATGAGAAATGTGACCTGAGTTTTGAAGACTGTCTAAGTCCAGTAGATTTTCTATCCTGCCATGTAATTAATTGCTTTCACCACAAGTTGCTCTCAGGAACCTGTGATACCAGGTGAAAGCATTACATGACCAGATAGGAAATCTGCAGGACTGTGGCTTTTTGGGGACTGGGTTGGAAACCTCTACCTTAGACAGTCTCAAATACAAGTCTTACAGGTCCATTTACGAACTTTCCATAGTGTCAATGGTGGAACAGTGGATTAAGTAGTGGATATTTAGTTTTAATAAAACTCCAGAATTGCTGTGTTCTTTGTACCTTGGAACTGGAAAGTCATAACTCAGAATTATGTCATTTATGACCACCTCATGTTCGAGCTAAACTAAGTGGGAGACAACATGGACGCTCCTTTAAAAATTTTGTTTTTGTTCTTCAGACTTAAAGAAGTTACACTTTAACATTTATGAGGTATTTGCCTTTTTAAAACTGCTACTGTATTGCCAGTGATATGTTTAATCTGTTACTGTGTCTGCATGCTGATTGATGTAAATGTTCATTAACTCGTAATACCTTCGTCAACAAGCTTGCTAACGTGGCTAATTACAGCTGAGAGACAACAGGAATAGGATAGCGATACAGCGATGAGTCACTTGTAAGTGGTCCAGATCAGGTTACAGAGAAATTTTTGTTCCTGGTCCAGATTTATATATATTTCATCCCAGATTTGGACTAGAGTACTTACTGAGTATTTTGCTACATTAAAAATCAGTCTGCTTAAGACTCCAATTTATCACAAAATATTAAAACTAAAAATTTTAAAAATCCAGTTGTGATTACACAAAACGGAATTATGGCTGTGTCCCTAAAAGTAATCCTCCTCTCATCTCTATCCAAACCAAATCGAAACCATCAAAAACCATCTACCAGTGCTATACAAAATACTTCACACACTCATGTACTGGTGCAAAATACACCATAAAATCTTTAAAACCTGCAGCAGCACAGTTGTGTTGTATTTGTTGAAATGTCCATGTGATTTTTGGAATACATTGTCCAAACAAAGCAATCATTCTGATATTGGATACAGAAAATTGCAATATGCACAAAAACATGAATAATGTAGCAGCATACACAGTTTAATTACAGAATTACAGCTACATTTATGTTTCAGGGGATAGAACAATGTACAGCAGAGCATACTTGATTAAGGTGTTGGATAATTTTGGTTTGACTTTGGTTTTTAGGTTGTAGGTGTTGGACTTGACTTCCCACATATACACAGGTCCTCAGCAACTTAGAGCGACTTGTTATTAATATTGATGCAAATGACTTGGTATTAATGCACATCAAGGGTTTGGGCGTACAGATGATGAGTTTATAGTTTAGCGTTAACTGTGAAATGTTTAATAGACTTTTTCTCCTCCCTCTTTCTCTGCAGCCTGCCTTTCAACCAGCCATGAAAGGATTTATTTCAAGTCCAGGAACTTCTACAATGTGCTCCATTGGGATCCCATACAGCATGACCTCTCTGGGGAACAGGTCCTCTATACAGTCCAGTACTGGAGGTAAGACCCAGGATAACAGGTGACTGATTGTAACTGCATGTATACTTCCATTATCAGCTTGCTGCTTTCATGCACAGATTTATATGGAGAAGTGGGTGAAAGCAGGAAAATGATCTTGGCATAATCTGACAAGTACTGTATTTGATCTTGTAAAATCCTAAGTGTTTTTCTAGCTTTCCCTCTTTCTCTCTCCCTCTTCNTGGCTTGTGGCTCTGTCAATGTATTGTTCTAAAACCAGCATGTAGTCGTGAGGTACATCACACTCTTGTTGGAATTCAGCGTGACTGCCAGTAGCTCAGATTCAGCGTTACAGAACATCTATAGAGCTCTTTCCTGGTCATTAGTATGGGTCTCGCTCTGCTCCCCTCAGCAGACAGATAGAAAGCTTCCAGTCCTCTTTCACTGCATTTTTCTTTCTTCTCCTTTTCACTCGTCTTCCCAAACCATCTCAACAAAGTGGAAATGTCATCTCGTCTAATTACTCATGACACAGTCACCCAGACAAATGTCAAGTGCCACCCAGATGCTATTGGCTTTTCCCCACTCACTGTCACCTGGAATTGCTGGCGTGACATTCAGCATCAAATCAGATGCAGATGAAGGCGGGCTTAAGTATGCCCGCTCAGTATCAGCTCATCATTAGACAAAATACCATCATTAGTCTTCGTCAAACAGGAACTACAATGATAAATAGGTAATTTGGCATAATGAGAATTTTCTTTGTGGTACATTTGATGATTTACAGTACAGAGTGACTGGGTTACAATATCATCAATGAATGCAGGTTGGCATAATTTCATAGCATTTATATATATTGAAAGGTTTCATGTCAAAATCTATACCATAACTATTTAGTTTAGTTTTGGTCTTGAAAAGTTCTGAGCTCAGCAAAGGCTTTAATATTTTTTTGTGAACTTAATATAGTTGGGTGTTTTGCACACCAACTGAAGCCATTCTTACATGTTCCAGGAGTATTCAAGAGTCTGAGTTGTATTAGATCGACAAACAATGTGACTGCAACACACATCAGTTGTTAGCATGGCTGCTATTCACAACGGTGTCCCCACCTGACACACTCATTTGATTTGGCTTCCTGAAACTTTCACCTCTTTCCAAACATGAAAAAGGCTTTAGCTGGAATCTGTTTTGCCTCAGATGATGATATCATACCAGCTTGTTGATATGAAATACGACTGTGTTGAAAAATAAGTTGCTGGGATACTTGAATTAGAGTTAGAGCTCTAGGCTGAGCTCAGAACTTATCAATCAACACACCTCTTTTCAATATCATTCCTTGATGACATTGTTTTTCATTTATTCCAGTGACATAACGGATCATCAGCCATTTCAGACAAAAATGGAATGTCAGAACATCACTGCTCTGTTCTGTGACCTGACAGCAGAAACTCCATCAGTTTCAGATATTCACTACAAGGCACAAGTATTCGCCAACGGCCACAATCATGGTCGGACCAACACATTTAAACCTATAGCGCAAAGTAAGAACCTCCATAATAATCCATACAGTTTTGTTATATTTTCCCAGTTAAAACCCACTTGTAAGAATTGGTTTCATCAAATTGACTTCAACAATTTGTATTATTAATATGTTGCATGTATGATATTTGTACATTAAAGTCAAAGCAGACAAAGGTGGCCATGTCAACGCAGCTTTCTGTCTCTTTCTGTGTCTCTGTAGCCATTCTTGGCCGACCCAGTGTGTTAACAGAAACAACTGTGTCGGCTTTGCATGTGAAAGTCAAGTTGCCTTTGGGACCAAACAATATTTCAATCGCAGACATTTTCAACAGCACCAAAAGTTGGCTCTCCAAACCTTTAACTTACTACATCTTAAATATTACTCACCCAAAGTGGGCCGCACAGGTGAGTATCCCTGAAATTATCTAGAAACATTTGCACACATTGTTTGAACTCTTCATACAGTATACCATCAAGAAAAACAAAAATAATGAAAAATATAACCAAAGACAGTAAATTATCTATGTTTCCATCCATCTTATCTATCTACCTACAAAATATATGACCAAGCTTATCTAACATTTCTATCATAAGTCTGTTTTTGTCACAGCTCCTTGTTAAGCTATGATTTTTGCTTAGTTTATTCTCTGATATAGATTTTTTTTTTTTTTTTTTTTTTTAACTCATTTGTTTTGAAGCAAAATATTTCTGGAGTTTTCTTGTTTATCTGACTTGTGTAGCCTGCGAAGGACTAAACAGATCAGTTGTCATCTATGTGAACCATTGTATCTCCAGGTCAATACAAGCACAACCGGCCAATTTGATGTCACCTTAAAGAACAATAACACAAAGTACTGCGGCTATGTGGTTTACAAGCCAGGCTTTGAGTGGGGTCGTCCCCCTAGTGAGAAAACCTCCTTCTGTTTCAAACTGCAAGGTGAGGGAAACGTTGACCATAACCTCTCTCTGTGTGTAACATATTGATCAGGGCAACAGTTGCTCAAAAATGTGTTATGGTGATGGATAACAAAAACCTAAGGGAGTAATTAATAAAACACAATGTTCCCTCATTCATAAATGCCTGTTACTGGCATCTGCTAGCATTTGCTGTAAAAGAGGTGCTACTACTGTATTTCCTTATTTATATGTCGGATAAGCAATTCAAAAAAACAAAACATTAAGACCTGTTTCAGTCTGGTGGTAAATTTCAGTGATATGAAATCTGAGTGACATTTTAAATTGTATTGACCTCACGTCAGTGATGAATAAACTTGACAGATAAGCCTACTCAGTTAATCAGTCAGTGTATTTAAATGGCAAGTTTTGCTCTAATCTTGCACATTCTTTCTCTCTCACACACACACATGCTACTCTGACTTCTCTTCTTGTGCACTCTTGAATATTGAAATGATATATATGAGAGCAATTCCAAAATAAGCATTTCCTTGAGGCAGTACTTTTCTCTCTCCTTCCTTGTTTGCCATGCATGTGACAGAGATTATATCATAAATCACTGTCTTCCTACCCTACCTCAAGGTTCTGCTCTATAATGCAAAAACATAGAGAAGGAATGTTTATGATCATTTATAAAATACACAAAAAATCATAGCTGTCGTATTTCTAAAGGGGGATTTCCGCTCTGATATGTTACCGTGTAGATTTCCATTGAGATAATTTCCAGGAAACTGGAACAAATAGGTGGATCTGTGAAGTCATTGGTACATCCGATATACAGCAGCCTGACAGGTTTCTCAGAGTTCCACCTGAGAACATGCCTTTACTTGTTTTTCATAATAGGGGATATTCCACATCTAACTGTACTGAAGTGTTCCACACTGGCGAGATTTTGAAATGTGTTGTTTTTTTCCACACTAATGTCTAACACCAGTTCTTTTCTCCCTTAGATGGTCCTTGGAGGATTTTGCCATGGCTTTTAATAACCGCTGTTCTTTTATTGGTCATAGTCATAATAGTAGGAGTGTGTAAGTGCTGTTATGCAGAGACAGAGGCAAAGAGCATGCCACAGTCCTTGGTAAGCCTATTCTTTGTGTGATTTTTTTTTTTTTTTTTTTTTTTTTGGCATGTGTAGCAAGTAAATGTTGCCTTACTGGAAAATCAAGCCTCAGCATACATGTTTGGTGTACGTGTGCTAGGCAACCTAAGCGTGGATTAGAACACAATGTAACACTGCGGCTGTTGTTTGGATAAAGGTGGAACAGTTTTGGAGTGGCTCATTGTAGCTTCGGTGATGACGGATGGTTTTGATGATGCATGGCGTTACGTTGCCTTTGTCATGAAAAGACATCTGAGGTTGCCCATGTCCTGTTACAGTGATTCTCAATCCTGGGCACTGAGAACCACAGCACTGAATCTTTTCTATCTCTCCCTGCTCTACCCACACCTGATTAGCTAAATCAGGTGTGTTCATTTGACCAACAATTTGTGCCTCCCGTATGTTGACTGGCTAAACACACCTGATTTAGCTCATGACCAGGATTCAGAACCACATTTCCATCATGTTAATATTTCATTACATATTATAATACCTGACAATTGTAGTGTATAAACTGTTAAATTAATCTTCAGAATTGTGATAAGGTAACTTATTTTGAGCATAGAAAATTTCTAACTTAATGAAAGTGAAACCAATTCTGAAATTAATGTCTTATTTGACTTTGATGGCTCAGTCTTCTTTGTCTTCAAAGCAGAAAGGAATGTTCAACATTCTGCCTCCAGTGCTGCAGTCTCCAGATGAGAATCTCTTCATTTCCACGCTGGAGTTTTGTCCTGAGACTGAACAAACAGTGTACAGCATGATCCAGGTGAAGCCAAAGGTTAGCCCTGGAGGATACTCCCCCCAAGATGCCCAACCAGGGAGCTTTGACTCCTCCATGGGCACAAGTATACACAGCTCAACAAGGTGCCAGGAAACCAGCACTCAGTCATCTGAAAACTACGTGGCTGTCCATATTCCAGATGAAGAAAATGAAGATTTTCAGCAGGATGCAAATGAAGTCAGTGAAGGTATTCATTTACCATGGTCCTCTGCTCTGGGAAAACCAAGCCATGATGAAGATGAACCAGTGTTAAACTTGCGTGATGCACCGCCATTACCTGGTGGTGCATCAGCAGGGCTGCTGCTGTTGCACACAGTGCGGGATACCAATGGACAACTGAAGATGCCCACTTTAATATTTCAGTTACAGGGCAGCATATGTGACCCAGTGTCATCCCCTGACCAAGAGGGGAAACCCCTTTTATCGGACCTGATAAACTCCAGGAAGGGGAGTCCCTCGTTATCATCCTTACATAGCACCATTGAGGACTCCGAGTGGTCAGACTCTGGGTGTGATCAGAGCTCTGAAAACACTCCAACACAGATTTACTCCCATTTTTCCCCAACACAACCCCTACTTCCCAATTTCCATCCAGGTTGCCAGACCACGACAACTGAATTGGGATACAGGCAAAGCTGGATGCCTAATATCCCTTTTGGAACTGTACCTGAGAATAATTTGGAACATGGAAGGACAAACTTACCTTGTACATGGACTGATCCAAAAAATTAGGAAGAGGAAGGAGAAGAAAGAGAGACTGCAATAAGCCAAATTCTTCTGGGAGATTGGATTTTACAAATTCAAGAATAATTGTCATTATGTGATCCTAAGAATATAAACCTGCATTTTTCTGATTTGGGAGAATAACAACAGAAACATTCTATCTCAGCCTGATGAATTTGTTTGCTTTCTGCTGTGAAACACTTCGAGTGGCTCTGAAAACTCTTTTTTTTTTTTTTTTTAATNAAAATACATGTGGCCTTTTAAAACATTTCACTGCTAGATCTGCTACTTGAGCTTAAATTCACAGTTGCAAATTGTGGAAGAAGTCTTTAAGTTCTTGTTTACTTTGTCACACTTTTACAAAGTGAACTGTTACTTGAAAACATATCAAGTAATGACCTCAGACTTACTTTTTACTTAATTTTAATTACAAAACTAATGTAATCACTTGTAAAGGAAATTTTATGTTTACTTGTATTCATATGTTTGCCCAAATGCAGGCTGCCATAAACTTAGATGAGTAATAGAGTATATAAGAGTAACAGTATATTTTACAGTAATGAGAGGAGGATTGTATGTTCAGGAGGTCAGAGCCTGACCAGTTAAAAAATAGTTAAACCATATAAAATATATAAAAAATAATAATAACACAAAAATAACATAAACAACAGCCAAATTTTCATGTTACTAACTTCTTGCAGTATATGGATTTACTGCTGGACGCTGTCTGTGCCTCTGCAATCACTATGACAACTGACAACAAATTATTACAATTTATTATGCTCCCTAAATACACAAATCCAATCTGTTCACTTGTTAATTACAACATGGACAGTGAACCTTAAAGATCAGATATGAAAACAAATTTGTTTTGTCCATGTCTAAACAAAGCATGGGCCACAGTCCAGATTCTGTTTGTATTTTCTAAACGGTTTAGAATGGGAGTATAATGGCAGCAAATCTTAAAAAAAGAAATAAAAGAAAAAAAAAAAAGCTTTTCATATAACTTTGTTTCTAACTTTGGGTGACATTTTAATAATATTGGTGATGTATGAAACGTGTAGCATGCATCCACACATAAAAAGGAACATTTTGTTTTTTCTGGTTCATGAACTCATTTAGTTCCCCTTATTGTTTGATGTTCTTTCAATAGATGAAGACAAAGAGTGTGATATTATAATAAAGAGTGAGGTGCCATGGTGCAGCCTGAGAGACACTGATAACAGCAAGATCTGTAAAAGCCTGAGGGCGATCTTTTTATACACAGTCATAAAGTAATATGTCAGGTGCATTGAAACGATGTGATGCAAGTCATGTGGATGTTTGTACAGTATAATACTGAAATAGCTGACGCTGTATATAACTGTATCTTTGTTTTATTCTGTATTTCATTGAGTTTCCACTAGATGTTGATGTTAACATTGATGTTAAGATATGTGAGTTACATATGCAAAAATGACAAATTACAAAATGACATGACAGCCAATTCTCTTTCAGATATAAAACTAAAATTCACTCTTGATTTTTAATGATGTTGTCAGTTCAAATTATCAATTTTGAGAATATTTCCTTTGACACTGATACCTTTGTTGATAAATTAACATTCTTCGGTAACAGTATCACTGTTGTATGTGTAATCTGTAAAACTGTGAATGCTTTAAAGCTCTGTAATTCTTAAGCAATCTTTTCTATTTATTTGAAACTCGCCCTCCTGCTGGTCAGCTACGACAAGCTTAGTCACTCATGATTGTCACCTTGTCTCCAGGTAAAATGTTAATCAAACATGCCAGAATAATATACTGCCACCTCTGTGACATTTTAAACATTATAAAGCACTGTATTCAGACAGGCCTTGATCCGAGGGCAATAAAAAGGCAAAGCAGGTCGAGCAAAGATCCAAAGTGCAGCTCAATAGCCTGTTGCCTGGTTACCAGGAATGTTGTAAGTTAACAAAGATAAAAACAGGGTCAGATTGGCCATCGGGAGAGGCAAGACTTTTCCTGGTGGGCCAATGCGAAAGCAGAGAGAGTGACAAAACCAAACCAAACTCAGGGGCTCTCCGTTTGTTTGTCCGCCCCCCCCCCCCCNCCCCCCCCCCCCCCATTGACAACTGAAAGGTCCCAGTAAAACTTAGCATCCCAATCCGACCCTGGATAAAAATACATGTTATTGTTGGTTTATAGATTCCATAACAATGTGCAAATTTGGTAAAAATGATGACCAAACTGCTGACAAAAACATAGCATAGTAATCAGTTGAGAGACATTAAAGGGAACATATTGGATTTCCATGTTTTTATTTTCATTTAGGGATCTTCATTCTATTTCGAAACCTTTGCAATCCTTTAAAGTGCAAAAAGTACAATGATCCACTTCTGCTCTCCCTTGTTGCACCACTACTGTATACACAGAGTGAAAATAGGCTTTTTTTTTTTTTTTTTTNTTTTTTTTTTTTTTTTTGGTACCCATCCTTAAAAGCCCAGTCTGATTGTGTCAGGCCTGAGCTGGCAACATCCACAGACTGTAACATATGAAAGCTGGCCAAACACTCTCTCAACCAACGTCATACTTCATGGTGTGTAGGCAGGTAAATTCAGATGACTTACATGTTGAAATAAACATGTTACAACAGTAATGAACTATTCATAAATTAACCTTTCAAGGAAGTTCAGGACTGATGGGACTGTCTTACTGGATGCATTTCATTTGGTGTGACCCTCAAGTTTTGCAACTTAGACAATGTTCAACATACTTATTGTGATAGTACATACAAACACGAAAAAAAATATGTTCCCGTTAACATTTGCCATAAATTATGCTGGATTCCCAATGGTTCAAGAGTGAACATGAATTTAAATATCAAGAGTAAAAGTGCCATATGTAGAAAGAACAAAAGGTCATTCAATAGCTGGGTATCAGTTTCTACAAACCACATCAAAACTGTCTTAATGGTAAGTCATGTTTTCTGATGTGTTTTTGCAGAACTTTGAAGATTAGACTAACACTGTCTTGAAAATACAGAGAAGTGTTTGTATCCTGGCAGGGAGTTTGCCTCCATTTTAAAATTGAGGTTGTTTCCTTTCGAAGCAAACCGGGTATTAATTGTTTTGTTTTTTTTCCTTATTTGGCTGTCCATTGGCAATCTGCCCACCATGGACGGGAAATAATGAGGATTTCTGCATGTGGGAAGCTCTTCAAAAGCTATTATGAGCCCCTTGTGGATCCGTGGTTTAACGTCCATTGTGTGCTTTAATATGAAACTGCTACTTGATGCAATATTTGACAATAAAAGCCTGACCTATATACATGAGGGTGTGGGACAAAATAAAAGAAATAGTAGAACTGCAAGGATATTAAATTTGATGCAACTAATTATCTAAAGCACCATCTCCGATGACTTAGAGAATCTCGGTTATCATCATGTGTCACATTTATGTCACATTTTACACCATTTATATGTCATATTTAGATGTGCATTTTCAACATAAAAGGTCTGTGGCGTATGTCCAGGTACACTGGTCACAGAAACTGCAAAATGATTCAATATGGCAAAAGGAAATGGTTTGTAGTTTCAGAAGTCATAACAATAAACTGCATTTTAAAAGAGGAGGAGGAGGAGGAGTAGACAGACAATCAATTGTCATTTTAAAAGCAATAGCAGGTCTACAATGAGTTCAGTTTAGTTATTAGTTTAAAGATCAACATAAAAACTCTAAATATTAGCCAAGGAGGCCAATTTTTATGTGACATCCTTGACTAGATGTTAAAAGGCTTTCTAAAAAATCAAATATGTTGTTAAAAAAAATGTTAAAACACACACACACACACACAAAGTTTACACAAAATGGTGGCAATTCACCATTGTGAATTATCCATTCACACACAGTACAATTTCATTAAGCTAAATAAACTATTAAAAATAGTTTTCCAAGTGCTTATTTTCTGGTTTGAAGTCCAACACACAATTTAAAATCTAAAAACATGTACCACTGAACTATCCAAGCTACAATAAACTTTAAAGGACTTTTCAGCAGGAAACAGCAACCACAGCGACTGCTGCTGCTCCTACATAGATCTCACCAAAATCAACAGCAGCAAGCACAGCGGTCTTCTCAGTGGTAACGCCGCTGTGGCTGCCGTGCAATCTGCGGGTCGTTCCTGTGATAAATGTTGTACTTGGCTGGGTCAGCCTGCAAATAGATTTAACCATAAAGTACACAAAGTAGCGAACACATTGTACAAGTGCATGAACAATAGCTCATTCATTCTAACTTGATCCAAATTTATCCCATGCTAACCCCACTGACAGGGACGTGTCCCAGTTGTTTGGGGCTGGTTGTTAGCAAGCTGTTAGCTATTAACAACATATACCTGTCAATCTGTGTTTTGTGGAAATATTTGATAATGCCCACTGTTTTTTGTTTGCACCTCTGTATGTGTCCACTGACATGTAAAGTTCAGCATATACTCTAATACCAAAGTTATTAGCTCTTCCATGGACGTTGCCTTCATGCATAGTAGTGAGCTCTGCCTTTTCATTCTGATTGGCTTGTGGCCAGCGGCAGCTGACAAAAGTTTGACATGGCCAAGCTTCAGTGGCAGCAGCACAATACTGGAAAATGTGCTCGGTACATTGATGGCCACCACAACCCCTCTCTCATGCCACTGCCGCTGATCTTGGCAACATAGCTGCAGCCAGGCTCTCACTGAAATGAATAAAGGCAGCAACCTGCCGCTTCCTGGTGTAAAACCTTAAAGCCACTTGGATGCGGGCGGTGGTAGAACTGCAGTAAACGATTTGCTTGTTACTCACCTTGCTGCCTTCACATCCTCTGCACCTTCCTCCATCCAAGGAGAAGCGTGCTGACTCCAAACCAAGACCAACATAAGTCACCAAAACTAACATTAGCTTTGAATGTAGCCATAGCAAAGCCAACCGCTAGCTATATCAAAGTTAACTGATAGCAACAAATGTTATGTTAGATGCCCAGCATGGAGCAAATTTACCACTGTTAAAGTGTAAGTAACCTAAACCAACATATTAATATCCCATACACCTTCAAATTCATTATTCTGTCTGATCATTATTCTGTCTGACCTTCAAATTTATTATTCTGTCTGATGGTGAGATATTTCTTTATTTACTGGACAAAGGAATTGAAGATATTAAGGTCTCTAGAATGGCATAGTTTTTAACATGGTCTTTTACATGTCCAGGACACAGAAGAACATTTGGCTCAGTTTCAGGAAATGGCTACTGCAGTAGGTATTGCTTTTCTACTGATACTTTCCTATCTTTCAAACAGTATGTCAACTGTACAGAAATATGTTCTATATTCAGATCCTCTCGCTTTTCTCTGACCCTGTCTTTATCAAAGCGCAAGTCTATCAATGAATACAACACGTTTGAGAACGTGTCAGCTATCCTGCCCTTGATATATGAATGGGTTCTCTTGCAGTGTAAGACTGATCGAGGAACAAGAAGGAAAATAAGCAGAGAAAAGGATGATTTAACTAAAGAGGAGTGCTAGAACTGGCAATATACCAGCATTGTTCACTGATATGACCGAGAGTAAAAAGAATGATGAAATGAATATGTGCAATGGATCTTGTGAGTGGGAGGAAGAGGGAGGCAGAAGAAGCAGTAGATCAGAAAAAGTCAAGAAAAATTTAGGTCATCTGCCTCTGAAAGAATCAATCCTGAACCTAAAGTGTCAAAGAGAAGCAGAGAGGGGATTCTAACTTGGAACCTATCCCACTGACAACATACGAGAAAAGCAGAGAGTGTGAGTGAGAGAGGTGTTCTGGCCCATTTGGGAGGTTGAGACATGATATGTCTTCCAATCTGCGTCTTCTTTGGATATGTCTAAAGAAACAGCCTTTACCTGGCTTGCACTTCTGACAGGTTCTTTTCTTTCTGTCTTGTTTTGTCTTTATTGTCTCTAAAGTCTCCAAGTTGAGAGAAGATGGAGGGAGCGATTGCAGGCCAAACCCTCTCAGGTGCTGCAGGCAGGGTAGAACTTTTGACTGGGAAAACCAGTGCTTCTGCAAAAATAGAATTTCAATCATGGCAGAGGGTGTGTGTCTTCCTTGGATCAATGAATATATTGATGCACTGAGAGTGTTTGGCCACTTAAGTCATTACAACTACTGACAGCATGTGGGAGGAAACCAGGTTTGACCCTCATACAGGAAAATGCATTTCAGTCACTTCCAAAGTAAAAGCCATTTGGAAATGTGAAATTGATTCGTTTACTCCTCTGGGGTTATTTTGGAAAAAGAACATTGCTGTTCTATGTGTCCTTGAATGAGATATATTTCATATAATGTAAGAAATGCATATTTAATCGTATCTTTTAAAGATTTACTTCAGCATGTTTTCAGAAGGCTGATTTAAGGTGTGCACAGTTTTAATACTCTAAGAGAAAATTCCCATTTTTTTTTTCTTTTTGACTTTGACATACAGTAAGTGACATTGAGCAGCCCTTTCCCACCTTCATGAAAAGTCGCCTACCTCTCTCAGACCAAATTGCTTGATGGATTGAAGTCTGCATGTAATTGGATGCAATCACTTTGTCCCCCCTCCCTTTTCTCTCTTGCATTCTAATGAGCTCTTAATGGGTCCTTGATTAGAAAAAGGCATGAAAACAGCTGTCAAGGCTGGCTAGGAAATGATGAATCATCTAAGAGAATTTGTTGTCCATTAAGGTCTATTCTGGGCTCAATCACCAGTTGGAGAGGAGATGAAAAAAAAAAGTTACATAATATTTGTTTCCAACAAGACAAATCTCTGAGGAATAATGACTGAGTCTTGATTCTGTCTGATAGTGGCTGAGCATTGAAAAGAACTGTGTCAAGAGCTTTTAAAACATAATAGAGTTAAGGTAATACCCACTGGGAGTGCTGCTCATGACTCAAAATTCATGTAGAAAATTAGCACTGACATTGATTTATTGCACCAAAACAAGTGTGTATGGTGTGTTATATAATGGCCAAAAAAAGCATGTCTGAATTACTCAGCCTGAGAAAGACATGACTGTGTACTTTTGCTCAAAGGCACAACAGGGGGGATGAAATATAAGAAAAAATCTCACTGAGAATGACAGAAATGTCAGAAGATGCAATTAGCTATAGGACAACTTATATTTATTGCTAGAGGTGCAAATAAAATTATATTACAGCTGGATACAAAACATGAATTGATGATCAATGTGATGTTGGCAATGATTAAACATGCTTTTCCTTCATCTCCTGACCTCAGTCTTATGCAGCCTCATATTTATTGTAAATACAACCTTCCTTTACAATCAGCTGCAACATTCAATGGAAAAAAAAACAAGAAATATACTCATTTACAAGTAAAAGTCCTGCATTCCAAATTCTATATTAAAGAAAAGTATTAGCAGTATTGAATTCAGTACTCACCAGGGTCAGATTGGCCAGTTGGACTTTTCCCAGTGGGCAGCAGCCATTGGTGGGCCGGCTGGTGGCCTTTGCACTATCAGGCAGGAAGGTGAGAACCCAGAAGCAGAGACTGACTCACGGGTAAGATGACAAGAAACTAACTGTTTATTCTGTGCATAGAGGTATATCCACAGGCAGCAGCGAAGTCCAAAAAACAGGCGATGATCATATACAAGAAGCAAGTAAACAAGCAAACAAACACCAAGGCGGGATAGGCAAGGTCAGAGTCCGTAAACAGGCAGAACAAATCCGGTACACAAACTAACTGATCAGAGAAACACGATAACGGCGGGACTGACAGTGACAAGCACAGTACAATCTGTCAACACTAACTGCAGAATCAGGATTTAAATAGTGCGGGGAAGAACAGGGGAAGGAAGGCGCCGAAGCTGAAGGCAGAGAACGGGTGCCCCTAGTGTACGGGAGGAGAGAGTGCAGAAGTGGATGGAGTAGTGACATGCACTGCACAATATAATATTAATTAAAATTAACTTAAACTAAGCAAAATTTTTTTTTTCATACTTTTCTTGGTGCTTAGACAAAAAAATGGTTTTTAAAAAGAGAAAGGGTGGAGCAGAGAAACAGCGGACAATTATGGACTTAAGCACCAGCATCATTGGCATTTTTCACAAAAATGAGAATCCCAATCTGACCCTGGTACTCACTGTGAAGACTGACTGGTCCCCATCTATGTTAAATTATTATTAGGGTCTCTTATTTTGGAGAGTTTGGAGTAAATTTCCAAATTTGGAGACATGGGGTATTACCCAATATTTTGGGGTATTTTCGCATGTTCATCAGTTAAAGGATTACATGCATTACTAGATTTTTTTTTAATCACCTTCTCTTAGAATGTCTTAAATGAACTGAGCTAAAACAAGGCTGAAAGTCAAGGTTTTTACCAGACCAATGCACTTTTGAATGTTTTATAAGCTTTAATATCTTATTCTGCAAAGTAATGAGTAACTACAGGTGTGAAATAAATATGGTGGAGTTAAAGAATAATATTTCCTTCTGAAATGTTGCACAAAATAAAAATGTCAAAGTATTTTTTTGTATCTTGACAAAAATGTATATGCTCCACCTCTGATTCAGTTATTTTATGGCTGGTTTCCATAAATACTGAATCAACATTTTGGATACAAGCAGTCAGCAAATCATACCTGTAAATCCTTCCAAACTGTTAATCATTTAATCCTTTACTTTTTACTTCTGCATTCAATGTGAACATGTCATAAACATTAACAGTGTGATATGGTAAACAGAAGAACAGCCAACAAGCAGTAAATATTTTCTTGCACTCATGCCAACTTATCAGCTTTTATTCATAATTAATACAAGTAGAAGCAAAGAGCAAGCATGAATTGTGAATAAGCTTAAATTATGTATAAAACTTGATAAGTCATTCTGGATGTGTGACAAATATTTAGTACTTGCAGGCTTCCTGGACATGTTTCACCTGGTACACATGCACACTCATTATTTCCGTTGTGCTTCAGGTAGTCTGGGAAAGTGCAGCCAGCTTGATTTGCATTAGTGGTCTAAATAAATCAGGCACCAAACTGAAGGAAGTGTACATTAGTGGGTGGTAATGTTTAATGCACGTCTTACAGTATTCTACAAAAAAAAAAAAAAAAAAAATCCTTTCCAGACACAAGCAAAACACTGTGATCTACAGAAATTTTCTCATAAAATAATCTGTGGGGTGAGCAAAATTTCTTGTAATTGTCATAAAAATCTAAAACACTATAATAACCAGTAAGAAGTAACACATTAGAAATTCAAGTTAATGGTGCTTAAAACGACAGTGGTAAAAGGTAGTGAACCCTTTGGAATTACTTGGATCTCTGCATTAATTATCATGTTCTTATCTTCCTTTGTGCCATAATAATTGACAAACTGATAAACTACATCAATTGTACTTTTATGTCTCTTTAACCCTTGTATTTAATGCCTAGTAGAACCTCCTTTAACAAAAATAATCTCCACCAAATGTTTCTTTTAGCTGCTGCTCAGACATGCAACAATGAGGAGGAATTTTAGACCATTCTTGCCTTCAGGTCATCAATGCTTCTGGGACTTCTGGCACAAACAGCTCGCTTCCGGTCAATCTACAAACAGTATGCACAAACAAGTACAATTTTTGGTTTTTGGTTTATTGTTAGTTTAGGCATAATTTTTTTTTTCTTTTTTTAATCATTTTGACTGACGTTTGATGAGAAATTAAGACATGTAAGTAACTGCAGGGCCGTTTTTTGGCACAGACAACCCAAGCGGTTGGCTAGGGTGCCTACAGGTAAAGGTGGCGCCAAAGAGAAAGTTTTTTTTTTCTTTTTTGCCTATTTATTTTGTACTCCTGCAACCTGTACTTGGTCCGTTGGTAAAATGGTATTCATTCATTTCACTAATACTGTAAGTCAATGCCGCAACACACACACACACACAGCTAACACAGTTTGGAGCTCATATTATCCTGAGAAGAGGTTCCCTGTCAACCAGTCTGAGACACAGCAGCACTACTTTAATGGTTAAACTTGTGTGAGTGGCTGTCACCGGCCGCACGCACGCTTCCACAGAACGCCAAAGTATTTATACTTGGCACGTTGTCCGTTTCAATATATAATTCTCTGGAACAACACAGGACAGTACACAGAAAATACTCTGTAAAGCAGGAAGCAGACAGCGAAGTATTACACAACGACCTGCATATTTTCCAAACTTAACGGGCAACAGCAGCAGCCGGAGGAGTCTGAGCAGGTAAAACTGCATTGTGCAGCTGGAAGAAGTAATAACAAGCAAAGTTGAAGTAATATATATAGATATATATATATAGATATATATATATATAGATATATAGATAGATATATATACACAGTATAATGAGAAGATGACAGGCATCTGAGGCTCAAATTAGGAAGAGGAGAAAGCAAAAAAAGTTCAATGCAAAAGTACAGCAATATTTTTTATCTAGTGTTTATGGCATTGTCTAGCTAGCTAGCAGCTAGCTAATTTAATTAGCTGGATAAATGTTAGCCAATGACATGAACCTGTTTTAGTTTAGCATCATTTACCACAACAGTAATTTCAACTTAGCATACTAGTTGTTTAGCATAAATGTACTTTAAGAAGTGTTATGTCGTTCAAGTAATAGATGTTTATAATAAGGTTATTAGCATTTTGGTACAAAATCAGTGCAAAGTGTAGAAAGGAGACTACTGCAGGTCCTTTGTCCCTTCTACTATCAGACTGTCAAACATCATGTAATTGCAATGGGTTCTCTAATTTTTTCCTCCCACTATACATTATTTATTTTTTAATTCCGTTAATTTTAAAAGTTGACGTCTTAAAACAGGTACTCAAACTAAAAAAATCACGACAATCCATTATGAAAGAATTTGTAATTTTTCATGATTCTAATTCAGCAATCTGCCTAATCAACTCTAACTCTAATTATTCTTATTATTCTTATGATTCTTATCCTTGTTTTGGAAACAAACTGAAATAATTTGACAGATCTGATTTAGATTTTTTTTTTTTTTTTTTTTTACTTTAGACTCAATAGTAGACAAAATTGCTTATTAAGAATTAATCTAATTCTTGAAATAAGAAACAGTCTTCTTCTATTTGGGAAATGAATGTCTTCACAATCCAATCCACTTTTCAGACTTGTTTTTAGGCAGATGGTTCGCACTCTGAATGCCTCACTAAGAAAATCAAGACTAATTATTTTAAGAAAGAATCTAATATTCTAGTTCTTGTGGCACTTGATAACATTATTGTCCTTCAATAAGAAAGGATCAATAATTGAATACCTGTGGTGAAAGGGCTAAAAACATGCCATTCTCTAAGTACTTTCAAGGAAATACAACAGCGCCACCTTCTATAAGAAATCAAAGCAGTCTTCAATTGCAGCAAGAACTAATAAAGGTGCCCTCAGCTGCTTCATCCCCATAGTTATTCTTAGTTTGACAGTCACTGTTGATGAATGACGAGAAGAGAAGTTCTGGCAACTCCAGCTTGTACTGTGTGATCATATTCCAGAGGCAGGTGTGGCCACAAAAAGCTTATAAATAAACCCCCATCCTTCCACACAATGCTGTGGCCTTGAATGATGCTTTCACTAGCAGTCCTGTATGCTTTTAGCCCCACCCCAACACACACACACAATTGCACAACCACAACAAAAGTGATCATTATAGTATAAAGTGGTGTTTCTTAATGTTTTTAGAGCGAGGAAGAATCAAAAGAAAACTTTTCAGAGGCGTACACACACATACACTGTACAATCTTAATGAACTCAGCTAGATGAAGCACCCTGTTTAATGAGACAGAACAGTGGACACATTCCAGGAACTAATCAAAGATCACTATAAAAAGAGATGGGGGAAGGAGTACGGGGGGATCAAAGACGAGAGGGAAGTGAAACTAGGAGGTAAAGAATTAATGGGAGAGTAGAATGAAAGAGGAAAGAGAAGAGGAGAAGAGAAGAATCAGATGGGCATGTCTCAGGTGTTGCTACAGCCATTATTAACCTTTTCCTTTTTTTTTTTTTTTTTAAGGAGTCCAAGGCCAGATTTTTAATAAGAAAGAAGCAGATGGTTTGAGTCTTGTGAGTGTGCTGAATCTATTTAATGGCTGACACCTAACTTAACTTAACAGCTGACTTGCTCATTTTCATCCTTGTTTATTCCTGATGCCCTCTTTCTCTCTCTCCCTCCATTTTTTTTCCATCCCCATGCTTTTCCTGCCTTCAAGTTTGTATTCTGGTGGGATAATGCCAATAGAGCTGAAATAAATATATATTTCTTTTACTGACGATTACTGAATGGACATTTGTAGTTCCACCACAGCCGCTTGTTCTCTTGAGGCCATTTCAGTATTCCTTTCGGCTGCTCAGGTCATCCTCTCCAGCCTTTGGGCTGTCACACATGGTAAGCATTGAGTGTTGGGCTGACCTGGGCGTTCCATTATTGTGTATTGGGAGCTGAGCAGTGACTCCTAACATCGTGCCATGCCACCTTGGTGCCGCACTGCGCTCAGATTCTCCATTTTGATGCTCAAAGTTCAATCAAACTCTATTTTGACCTTTCTGACACTGACCTTTCCAACATGCGACCAATCAGAGAACAGCTGTAAGCAGAAGCACCACAGCACTGGAGGAGAAGCTCTGTAGAGCAGTTTAGAATGGTGACTCAACATTTGCTGTTTTTTTGCTTTTCTTCTCCAAATGAGAAGAAGAGCCAGAGCCTTCTTTGTTGCAATGTCAATGTTGCTACCCGATATGACCCCGAAACCCAATTTGGACCACAGATGTGCAAAGATAGCCCATGGTTACATCAATATGTCATTAGCAATGAGCACTTCCTGTCAGCACTTGGTTGAGTGATGCTGCTCAGACTCCGCTCATGTACAAGCAGAGCACTGGATGCCGAGCTCAGCGACAATGCTCAATGCTTATCATGTGAAACTGGCCTTATTGTGTCATCTTTTAGCTGCTTGTCTGCAGAACTGTCTGTAAATCAGTCTGGCTGTGGGTGAGCTATGTGTGTGTGGTAAGGATATGGGAATCTGTAAAAGCTGTGTGTCCATTTAGTAGTGAGAGTGGTTTACAGTTTAGTTGATGTGTGTGTATATACAGGGGATGTGTCATTGGTCTATATTTACCAACTTAAGAATGAGACAGCTTTGTGTCATTCACATTCTTGGCACTGAAGGACACTTTGTGCCCAGGGTCACCCTCACTTCATCACCAAGAGAGACAGCTGATAGAGAGAAAGTCAAGCAGACAGACGGCAAGAAGTGATACAGAGAGGTGAAACTACAAGACTGACGAGCTGATTATTTGGCTGAGACAGTAATCAAAGAGAGAGAGAGAGAGAGAGAGAAAGAAAGATCTGCGAGACCCAGTGGATTTCACCCATTCCTTTAAGGACAAGCGTGAGTGAGCTTTTCTTAATTCAGCCTTAATCCTGGGTTTTATCATTCACTGCCTTCATAGAGAATTTTTTTTGTGTTAGTAGGCAAAATCAAAAACTGATTATGGATGCTGTATTGACATTTTTTTCTGTCTGCGTAATGTATGGTGATATCTCTTGAATAGTGACAAGGACTGCACATAACTTGTTTATGTTGCATTGTGGGAAAATTTGACTCAATTATATAGCGTGTGAAAAAACATCAGACAGTCCTAAACTTGTTCAAACTCACAAAAAAAAAAAAAAAAAAANAAAAAAAAAAAAAAAAAAGATTTCAGACAACATATCATGCAGCTTTTTTTTTGCCTTTTGTACCGTTAAGACTAGGTATTAAAAGCTTTAAAGAACCATACATGTGGTTTTTCATGTTTGAGCCCAATAAATACTACCTGCATACCTGTTGCATTACTGCCAACCATTTTGCAAAGCATAAAACCATATTTTACTTTTCGTGTTATTTTATCAAATCTCCTAGTCTTTCAAAATCAAATGTTCAGGTGATACATCCACCTTAAAATTCTCCCTAAAAGTAATGCATTATCGTATGGCTTTTGTTGATCTATTTTGGTTCACTTCAAATTTTTCTGTTTTTAACAATTCCTTCACTGATGTGGACTTGATCTTGACCTTAGAGGATTTAATCATCCTCAATAAATATAAAACCACAACATTAAGCCTTAATGTTGCATAAATGCAGTCTACTCTTCTACAGTTCTCCTGCATAAAACTTGCAATTGTTATTCAGTCATTGTCTTGTCATAGAGGTTTCTTCTCTCCTGTTGTTTCTCTTGAGACTCTGCTTGTTTATCCAGCTTGTTGAACTTCTTAATGATCTCATCTTTTGATGGCCTCAGTTGATGTAGCTTTTAATTACTCTCTCAAGATGATAAAAAGCAAACTCCTGTCGTGTTTAGACAATTCTTCCCCTCTTCAGTGAGCAGAATATCAAAACATGTGCCCCATTGTTCCTCTGTTGTTTGCTTTCTGAAATCAGAGATGCAGAAACAGAGTTCTCATTTCATTCCAGTGTGTGTGAAAACTGCATATTGCATGGAAAAGGGCACTGCTTTGCTTCTGCTTCCTTCCCTCCAGGGGCCCAGGAGCTAGGCCAATACCAATGGACTGATCAATTTTAATGCGCCAGAGGTCGACCTTCTATTAACAATGTTCAAACAAACCTCTCCCTTTGCACAACAAAAGGCCACAAAAAAGCAACTGGGGAATCAGCTGGTCCCCCTCGCCCATTAGCCTGTTGGCCAACGTGCTGCTACTATTTCCACCATGTAATTGAAGGAGATGAGAAGAAATAACACATTAGGGTTGTTTATGGTGCTAACACAGGTGGTTGCTAGTGGGAGTGGGTGAATGAAGCTATCACTCAGGCGCAACCTGATTCTGTTTGTTGGGTGCATTCTGCATTCATTTCCCCAGAGCAGCCACATGATTAATGATGGGCAAGATGTGGGCAGCAGCATGGAGAACTTCAACTGATGAGTTATTACTGGCACAACAGACCAGAAAGGGGTGATTCATTCAACAAGGGACTAAAACACACCCTTCTCCACACCTAAACCTGTCTCACTAGACTAGAAAAGAGCTTTACAACACACATGGCATAAGTTCTTTTAAGGTACTTGATTCTTGGTTACTTGGTTCTTGGTTATTTGATTCAAGAATAAAATAACTGCAATTTTGCAGAATATGCTGACAAAGTGACTGCTGACATTAAGGAAAGCATGAAACCTGTCACTTTGACAGTGCTGAGGTTTCCTAAATTTAAAACTTTTCAGAAAAGCTACATATTAAAGGATAGCACCTATTTTAAAGTATATGCACTATAGAATTTCAGGTACTAATTTTCCTCTCCAAAGTGCATGAGTGACATTTGGGATCGAAACCCATTTATGGTAGATGTTTGGTGCGCCTTTGCAAATGGAAGTCAGAAGGTCAGAGTAGAAGTTTGATTGATGATTCCTTTGATCCAGCTGTAATTGCAGCAGATATTGATCCAGAAGCGTTATGTTATGAGTATCACCTGCTCCAATTTTACATGCACTTTGGTTGCTAATCCCAAGACACTTCAAGATATGAGATTTGTGTCCTTTTTAATCTATTAGAAAGTTAAATGGTGCAGTTAACATTCTGCATACACTTAGTGCCCCTTTTGTGCTCCATTACAATTCTCTGGAGATGAGTCTGGTAAACGATTTACAATTCTGCACCATCATATTGATATGCAATAACAACACTTTTCAATCTCAACAATGCAGAGTTCTAGGTATGTGACTATAAATTATCTGATCAATATACAAGCACAGCACAAATAGTCGGGCCTCTTGCCGAAGCTTTTAAGTGTCATCGGTGTGAAGTGGACATTGATTTGGCAACTCAGTACAAAAAAAAAAATGTAGCTTTAAAGCACCATACCATTCCATTTTGCATGTTTGAGTCTAATATATTTAATTTCTATACACATACCATTACTGACAATCATTTCCCAAAGCATACTACTGGAACAGTGAATTTAAAAAATGTTTTCCTACCTTCCAAACTGCCACTGGTTTCAGTTCATTCTGGTACACTACTAAAATCAACTTGTTGATACTTGAAGCATTCTTGGGATGGGTAATCCGTCATCGCGAACAAGACGTGTATTCAGGGTTTTTTTGGGTTTTTTTTAAGTTATGTAATTTTAGCGTTTAAGCGCAATAAAGCGCGGAGTGAATGTATGTCTCCACCAGGGAACATAATCCCCAAAGAAGACCTGCATTTATCGAAAAATTCAAATGGCTGTGACTCCATAAGTAACTATTAACAGGCAAAACATTGATTTTTAAGGTGGGTTTATTGTTTGAATATTTGACTTTGAAAGATTAAGAGATTTTGAAAAATATCAGGAAAGCTGAAATGTGGTTTTATCCTTTGGGAAATGGTTGTCAGTAACATAACATGTATGAAAATTGAATATATTAGGCTCAAACATGCTTAAAATGGGCTCAAAATGGCCAGTATGTGCTTTAAGTTGTTCCAGATAAGAGCTGTTGAATGCATATAAATATTATGGAGTCATGTCAAGGTACAGTGATTCCTGTTGTCTCTCTGCCTGCAACACCTCCACATCCTCACATCTCGTCTCTCCTCCCTCCACAGGTACCGGTTGGTGGGGTTACCATGGAAACCAGGATGGTGATGCAGCAAGAGAAGGAGGAGCAGTCGTCCCAGATGTCTCACAGCATGGAACTGTCCTCTCAGATCAAAAAGAAGATCTTCACTTCCAGGTGCAAACATTCTGTTGTCTCATAGTGGAACAGAGTGCGGTAGCCATATTATTGATTTATTTTCTTCCTGTTGCTGAGGATGCAGACTCATTTTGAGTACATAAAATCAAATTCAGGGGAGTCCCATCAGAGGATAGCTGACAAGAGTATGGGTCGATGGCACACAGAAGGACAAAACATGATTTATTTGGTTTCAGCACCACTATTTTTGGTTTGAAAATTTAAAGTGACACCCTTCAGATCACAAACATCTTCCTTTCATCTTTAGGAAAACATTACATTTGATATTTTCTGGCTAAAAACAAATACTATAAATGTGTTGTCAGTATTAGTTTGATAGGTTCTACCTCCAATATCAGAACATGATATCTTTTCAAAAACAAGACAAAGGTTTTACCAGTGAGGAGAGATGATTCTTTTTTTTCCCCCCCAGTGTATCCTGTTTCAGGTATTTTTGTAGATATATATCACGTGATACAAGACAAAATAAGGTCAATTGCTGCAATGCTATCAAGAAAATGACACTTGATTCTACAGAATTCATTAAAAAAACAAAACAATTATATTGTAACCCAATGAAGTATTTTCAACCCTTCAGATCCAATAGCTTTAGGGCTGATTTTTTTTTTTTTTTTTTTTNTTTTCTGTCTGCATATATAGTTGTGGTATATGCCAAGATTGGCACAACCATTTTTTATATATATGCCAAGAGCTGATTTACTTCATAGCTCACACGCACACACACACATACACACACACACACAAAACCCAGAACATGCTTGGCTGCATATACACACAGAGGTGTGAGCCAGTACATCCAATACATTCAGACATTTAATGTATTTGTACTGGTTGATTCAGGAGTTTTACTCAGTCATTCCTTGCATTGAAATGTTCATTAGATGGCATTGTTTTTGACATGCTAAATTTTATTTTGGAGGCTGTGATGGACCAACCTTCTACCCCTCCTCCTTGGACTAGAAGGCTATAATTTTCCCAAAATGATGGTCTAATGATCTTGGGGGGANGGGGGGAATTCTGCATATCATATTATCATATTCTGATCTGCCGATTCTACTCTGATTGCAGAATATTCACCAGTATGCTAGCTTTAGCATTAGCTCCGAGCTGACCAATCACTATTTTGGGAAAACAAGTTTTTTTTTCTTTTTTTTTTTTATTTTTNTTTTTTTTTTTTTTTTTCACTGAAATTTTTATTGGTGTTGTTCAGACTCTGGAATGGTGTATCAGAAATAACACCATCTAGAGTCCCTTGGGGCTACTCAAACATGTACAGCAGGCAAGCACTGAGAAAGAAGAGAAATCAAATTTACACACAGGCACACTAAAGTCCCCAGAAGATTCCAATGAGCTCTAATTGGAATCACTCTAAGCTTTCTCGACTGTCTCAAGTCAAATTTACTTTCATTTCCACAGGCCTCATGCTGCAGTGAGTTATTAAATTAAGCTAACCCTTGTACAGTAAAGGGAATTGGACCCATTTTCCTCCTCGGAGATGATAAAAATAAGCAATCATTCCATCAAGCTTAGTTCAGCCAAACTTAGAGGTCATGTCTCCCTGGGTGAGAGAGGGGGAGCAGGTGCTTGGTGAGTATTGGACACCCACAGAGGGAGCATGTTGAAATTTATCTCCATATTAGATTGAGTCAGGCAGCCTCTAGGTAGGTTTAGGAAACAAAAGCTGAAGAAACTAATGAAAAGTATTTTTCTACAGCAGCTCATGGGTAGGTTTATTCTTAGTCCTCTCTGAAGTTTTCCTCGGTTTTCTTTTTTTTTTATTTCCCCTTGTGAGTTAAGCAAGTTAATATTTTAAGGAAGTCTGCTCTTTATAAACATATCAATATGCTACCTCTATTCTCCTGCACACAGCGGTATTGTGAGTTTTTTCTACAGTGTTTGTTTATTTCTGTGTGTGTTCGTACACATGTATATGTTCCCCTTCACATCATGCCTCTGAGTGTTTGTGTTCTTGTGTGTATATATATTTGTGAGCTGTACTTGAGAGATACTGGCTAGCCGGAGGCTCTGCACTACATTATTCAACGGCCCGGGTCTCACAGCATACACTCAAAGGGAACTTAAACAAAGGAGAAGAGAAATAAGACAGCAAAAGCAGAAGTTGGTCTCTGAGCATGGTGAAATGGGGAAATCTCCCAGCATACAAACAAAAGAAAAAGAGAAGTCATGTCAATTTGCATTGCCATTTGTAAGATGGTTTGTTGATAGCTATGCCCGAGGCTAGACGTTAGGTGTAACGGCAGCTGGTGGTTATGTAATTCTCACCTGGGTGAATGTGCAGTTCTGACTCACAAAGTTTTAGTTTTATTTTACTTTGGTATTTATCCTTTAGCTGTGCCCATTACTTCAGGGTTATCCACAATCACTTTGTAAATATAGACATACAAAGTAAGGGAAGATGTAAGACGTAAAAATATCACCTCATTATGGCTGTAATTACTCTGGTTAAATGTTGACCAGTCCTGCATGGCTAAAAGCAGAGCAAAAATGAATGTGTCGCCTTTCAGCTTCATTGTCTCAAATGACCTTGTCACCAACAACACATGCCCCTCTCATGTTTGTTGGGATGCACATAGAAAAGGTCAGCCCAGTTTATTGTGGGCGCTTTAAATGGAGAGCTCATGCTTCAGTGTAGGCTTACATGTTCTCTCTCTCTCTCTCTCTCTCTCTCTCTCTCTCTCTCGTGTGTGTATATATATGTGGCCATGATGAAGAGACTACTTCAGATTTTTTCAGAAAAAGACAGAAAGCTTGCTTTTGATTTTGGAAAACAATTCCTCAGTGACTTTATGCATTTGCCCATGTTTGCCTCTGTTCTTGTTCCTCTTGATTCTATAACCTCCTACAGACAATAGCATGTGTATTTGTTTACCAGTATGGAAAAGGGAAGCAGCTGATGATAGTCATCAGATTTCTTACACTTGAGGGAAAACAGGTCATCTGCTGAGTGATTGGCTAGCTAGATTAGGGCAGCGCCCCCATGTGGGAGATGCAATGAAGGCAGTACTGCCACCGTAATTGACAGCTTGTCATCTTTGTGTTATAAGGGTTGAAATTACAATACACAAAATAAAAAGTACAGAGCCCTTTCATGAATGCTTTATTTGAATATGGAGAAGGTGGAATCTGCAAGTTCCAACGCACGATCTAAGGAAAACAGTGTATGTGTACTCGTTTTCATCTGTGTGTGCATGTGTTTACCCCTGAGCTGCACGCTGACAGAGGGTATTAGTGCAACAGTGCTGACATTATTTTTCAAAGAAAGCCTGTCTATCATGGATTTATGCTTCTTTGCAGTTTGTGTCATTTTGTTTGATTTTAGTTTTTCATTGTTGACCTTGCTAGTTCTTCACAAAAGAAAGATGTGACAGAGAATATCCATTAAAGTAGCTTTCGGTGGAGATAAGGGTTGCCAGTTTTCAACTAAATCCCTGGAGTGCTTGAATAAATGGAACCTTGTGCATATTATGTTTGCCTAAGTTAACAGAGCTAGCACTGATGTATGGCCTCCTCTACTGTTCAGAGAGAGAACAGAACAGCTGCTGCTGCTTTTAAGAGCTGAGGAGAAAAACGGCCAGATGTACTTCAGATGGGATAATATACCATAAACCCTGACAAACTTGCTAATTGGCATAATAATATGAACACTCACCCCCTCCAGGCAGAGCAATTTATCACTGTGAAGAATGTTAAGGGGAAAATATTTATCTATCAATATTTCACCATTGTTATGAGTGATATCTTCCATTAACCGTGTTTGTTTTTCTTCTTTAATGTTCTGGTCATGTAACAGCGATGAGGACGCCTCTTACGCTGATTTCTATCCCATCATCCCTGGTGACGTGATGTCTGTGAAGGAGATCCTGGACAACTTCCCTCATCACATGACATGGTGAGACATTAGGATCTAGCATATTACAGTATATGGCAAATGTTAAAGGGGACACGTTTTTGTTATTTTTCCCTCATTTTTGTTGTGCAATACCATGGAGAGTATGTGTTATCAAAGTCGCAAAAGGTTAATTTGATTGAGGTTGATGCCTGTAGAAAGTAAGACACTAAGACAAACCCACAGGTCCTGAACTACCCTGAAAGCTTCAGTTTCGATTGGTCCTTTTTACAACTATATTGTGTTTACATCTACATGTAATGCAACACATTTGTATTGTCATGCATATACTGGGTTAGATACACCCACGAGGCTAATGAGTGAGTTTTTGGCCTACATGCAGGTTTCACAGTCTGGGAGGTACCTAAAATGGTCTGTTGTCTCTCAGTGTGCACAGTGATGCTACAGCAAATAGATCTCTGCCTTTTTCCATATTAAAACATTGCAAAGACTTCCAAATGCACCCCATAAATGAAACTAAGATGATGTAATTTGCCTATCGAGCTAATCTGGGTGTTGAAGATGCCATACTCACTCTCTTGGATGACATCCGCTGCCATTTAGACAAAGCTAACACTCATATCCATATTCTTTTTATGGATTTCTCCTCTGCCTTCAACACAGTCCAGCCCCACCCTCCTCTTAAAGTGCCTGTGTGACCTGAACATCAGCAGCACTCTGGTTCTCTGGGAATTTCTGAAGATTTCTGAAAGAACGATCCTAGCATGTCTGCATCAACAACACCCTTTCTGATTGTCTTTCCTGAACACAGTTGTTCCTCAGGGATGTGTATTATCTCCCGTTTTCTCGATATACACAAATGAAGTGCAGTGCAACAGCAGTGACCTCTCCCTGATTAAGTACGTGGATGACATGGCCCTGGTCTCCTGCTGGCAGGATTCGAACAGCGCCTCCTACTGCCAGTACATCAACAGCCTCTCCTGCTGGTTTGACAACAGCTTTTTAGATTTTAATGTCACCAAGATCAAGGAGAAGTGTTTGGGAGGCAGCAGGAGAGCAGCCAGCACAGACCCAACCTATAAGCCAATCAGCTTAAAGGGCCAGGGAGTGGAGCAGGTCACCCACTTCAAATATGTGGGAACAGTAATAGACAATAAACTCACTTACCAGGACAATGTCGACTGTATCTACAAGAAAGCAAGCACCTTGCTCTTCTTAGGAAACTGAGAAGTTTTAACACCAGCCAGCACACCCTGTCTATTGTCTACAAATCACTATTGAGTGTTCTCACATTTAACATCGCTGCACGGTACGGAAACCTCTCTGTGAAACAGAAGAACAAACTGTCACAGGTTGTCATTCAGGCCAGCAAGAAAATCAGAGAAAAACAATTCCAACTCCAGGACTTACTCTCTCAATCCACAACTAAAAAGGCAATCAAGATCTACAACGACCCCACCCATCCTCTCAACTCAGCATTTCAGCTGCTGCCATCAGGCCGCAGACCAGAAGTCCCAGTGGCCAGGAGGAACAGTTACAAGAAATTCTTTATTCCATCAGCTGTGACCATTCTCAATAACGGCCTGTTTAAACAGACCCCCCCCCCANCACACACACATACACACACTGACTCACACACCTTAGCTACCTACGCCCCCTCCGAAGCACTACTGCTGCCTTTTAAGTCATTACAGTAACACCACCACCCATTTTAACATACACTTATTTACTGTGCATTTTGTTAACTTTTATGAATTGTATTTATTGTTAATACTGCTAGTTTCATGCATTGTGTGACGTGTGAGGACCTACATGCCAGTGGAAAACAATTCACCATCACCATCACTGTCATTATTGCCACTCGGTCATTTAAAGATTTTTAAGATGCATAACCGTTGTGTTGCGTTGCATGGGTTGTGTTGTTGTATGCTGTAGTTGCTTGTATTGCTGTACGTGTATTGTGTACGGTGTATGCGGTTGTGTACGCCAGGTGCCAAAGACAAATTCCCATTTTATGCAAATCAAATGGACAATAAAGTAAGCTGAATTTGAATCTGAATCTGTATAATATGTCCCCCTTAAACATTGAAGTACTAGTAACCTGTATACCAAAAGTGTGTATGATTTTCATAATAAGCCACAAATGTGCATTGTTTGGAGCAATTTTACTCAGTGTACAAAATGGCTCTGCTAAATGAAGACAACTATTTTCCCAGAGTATCCAGCTGGTATTTTGAAATAATGCAGCAAAACATTGTACATTGCTAAAACATCTACCCAGTGAGTATGGCTTTAGGGATTTGCAGATGAAAACCTTGCCTTTCACCTAAGCTCTGCTTAGCTGAAAGGCAAAATTCTACAGTATATATCAAGATTGCAATAAGCAGTGTTTAAAAAGATTTTCAATGATTATATTTTATTGTATACCAAGGAAACACACTGAAATACAGTCATTGAAATGGTGTTGAAATAATGGTTAGGTATATGTAATCCAGACATGTAAAAACTAGGGCTGTGAATCGATTTTTAAAAATATCTAATCGCAATTTTCTGCGACTAATTGTGATTAATCGCAGAAACTTGTAAACTTATCATTATACGTTGAATCACCAAATTAATGTAGAATCAATGCAAAGAATGTATATTCTACATTATATCTGTTTAATGGAATTTTTTAATTTAAGACTACAACCTGTGTGTGAATGAAGGTGTGAATGACTGTCTGTCTCTGTGTCACCCCTGTGATAGACTGGCGATCTATCCAGGGTGTACCCCACCTCTCACCCCATGACTGCTGGGATAGGCTCCAGCTCCCCCGTGACCCTTAACAGGACAAACGGGTATAGAAAATGGATGGATGGATGAAGACTATAACCTGTGATTATTAATTTCCAACAAAAATACTACTTGAGCAAGTACAGTCTGAATTTCAAAGCCTTCAAAAAAGGCTCGATAAACAGAAGCTGCCTTCTCTCAGTCCATTGTCTTTTGCTGTGGTAACAGGGCAACAATTGTTATCTTCCATTTAACTTTATTTTGTAATGGATCAATTGCACTTATTTTCATGATGTACTTTCTTTTGGATTAACTAACACTTTTATTGAGTTCAGAGAAGAAACTACCTTGTCTGATATGTTAAAAGATGGATGTATGTTATTCATGGCTTCAGTCACAAGGTGACAAGGTGGTAACTGGTCACAGTTGACATGTTCTTGTAAGGAAAATTGTCATCTGAAAATCAGATGACAATGAAAATCATCTGAAAAGATGACATTGTTCAAGGGGAAGTTTGTCTTATTCTGAAAAGACTGTATCCTGTTTGTCTTGAATCAGTTAAAACCTGGTTGATACTTCACATGGACATAAATGTGGACATCTCCGCAATGGACCGTCTGCGTGTCCTGGCATTCATGTTTCTCACACATTCATGATCACTGTGCGGTTGACCATGCACTTCAGCAGTGGCACTGTATGCTAACAATGGTCGGTTAACTGCCCCAAACATTATTTATCCTCTCTCCCTTCCACACCTCTACACACTACCTCGGTTTTCTCCGTATCTCTTCGTATCTCTTTGCTTGGCCAATCATCGTTGGGGGCACGTAACATCACACGAACACCATCCACGTTGCTTCAAAAATCAAGTGGTGTGCGACCACATGGTCGACGCTCCACGTGATCGAGCCGCCCAGTCTGCGGCCAGTTGTTTATGGCTGCAATTTATGGCCGCCTATTGTTGTGTCCGCCTTCACATGAAGCATGAACCAGCTTTAACGTTAGCTTGAATGTATTCTGCGCAGCAGGGAGAGCCAACACTGTAGTAAAGCTAAAGTGAGGCTAAAAGGCTGTGAAGTTCCTTTTGTTGTTTATATGTTTTTGATTAATACAGCCTCATCTCAGTTAAAACAACACACTTATGATCAAGTGCATTTGTGTGGTTTCAGCAAGAGCCATCCGGTAACTTTTTAAAGTAGAATTTTCCATCTAAAAGACTTATCTTTTTCCTTCTCCATAATTAGTACAAACATATAACATTAGCTACAAGTGAGAGACAAACGAAAACATTAGCATAGCCTCAGGAAGTGAAAAAAAAACTGATGCTGCATAATAGCGTTAATTTTTTTAACGCGTTAAACAGTCCACATTAATCGCATAAATTAACGCATTAATTTTCCCAGCCCTCGTAAAAATGCTTGCCTGCTGGGTAATAGTCAAGGTTCCCAACTAAAAAAAAAAAAAAAAAAAAAAAAAAAAAAAAAAAATCACACTATGGGGCAAATTTAAATCTCCACCACCTGCAGCTCTCATACACAGCTCAGCATATTTTTAATTTTTCATTTTCATCTCAGGATAAGGCGTCCATAGTTATTACCATTTTACGGTCTCTTCTCTCTCACGTTGATGGAAAGGCTGCTGTGCTTGTGATAAAATTCTGTTTGATTTTTTCTCGCTTTTTCTCCACTGGAGTTGACAAATAGGAGTGGGTCAAGTTTCATTGGCACTTTGCCCTGCAAGCTATTACAGCACAAGAGCTATATTTTTGATCATTCCCTTTATGCCAATAAACAACAGAAATCAAGTTTCCTTATTTGCTGTCAAATGTTTCAAAAGGCCAGCTGGGGACTTGTCATTTTCTATCTCAGGGACGTCATGTAGCCAATAAGTCATATTGAATTGAATTATCTGAATAAGCTTGTTCATCTCTATTGATGAAGAGAAAAGAGCATCGTGTCCTACCAGAAGAAAATTCTAAAGCCAGTCAGATCCATTCACAACCATTAAAGGGGATATATTATGCTTTTTATAAGGAGAGCACATGTGTTAAACATTGTTAAAGTTACAAAAAGTGAGGTTGACTGCTATAGCAATGCATCAAGAAAGAAGGGTATCAGTGGATCATTGTGTTTTTTGCACAATGTATTGCAGAGGTTTCAAAATCGACCCCTAAAGAAAAAAAAAAGTCACCTTTAAGACATCCTTTGTGACGGGTGGGGTTTGGACCCAAATGCAGCACACAGTACAACTTTGACAAGTTAAGTTCTTTAATGGAGTTCTCAGTCCAACACAGAAGCAGGCAGGACAAAGCGCCTACACAGAAACTGACAGACGGGGAACCCAGTCGCAGGAACCAGAATCGGAGTCGGGGACAGAAGGCAGAGGTGGTTTCCAGGGAAAACGACAAGCAGGATTGTCCAAGACAGGCCGAGTCGGTAACAGAATGTCAGTCCGCANAAACGACAAGCAGGATTGTCCAAGACAGGCCGAGTCGGTAACAGAATGTCAGTCCGCAAATAAACGTTCGAATGTCTCGCATCGGGGATGGCAAAGAACAATCTGGCAAAGCGTGAGTGTGAGACTGGGGCTTAAATCCATGCCTGATTGGTGCTAATTGGTGACAGCGTCCAAACCT